>JBAMJV010003938.1:0-2500 GCA_037951105.1 Echinarachnius parma | reverse complement strand
TAAAACTGAGTGTCGAATTTGAAAGAACATGCAATTTTAATGGCAGAATAAACTTTATTTGGTCAAAATCGGTTCAGAAATGGCTGAAATATCAATAAATATATCCGATCGTATTTATTTGGGCCCCAAATAAATACGATGATTTTTTGAAAAAATAAAAAAAAATGCTTACACTTTTTCAAAAATTTTCAAAAGCGGTTTTTAAATAGTTGTTGATGATCTCTCTATTTAATCATTATTTCAACAAAACATCCCATGCATAATTTTGTATGAAAAATGGATGAAACCAATGCCTTATTAAAGAGCGCCCTCTTGTGTTTTAATGGCGCTTTTTGAATGATAACAGGCTTTTTACTTAGTCGTTTGTATTATTGTATACCTTTCGAGCATGGTGGGGTTATAAATATTAGTTTGTTATGTTACTGTGCAGGTTTTGGTTACTAAAGTTCATACCTTACCAAAACTGTACTACCCCTTTAACATTTAAAACGAAATGTAGGCATATAACGTATTTTTAAATATACCTAATTCAAAGCATATTATTATTAAGTTATAGTTTTAAAGATAAGTTTGAAAGTATCATAATACTTATTGTCTGATTACTTTTATTGTATAGGTTCAGCAGGATTAATCACTATTATCCCGAATGAATAATGGCTTTACCTGTTTTTGAATCATTACAAAGTTACAAACCCTTCATATTTAACAACATTAATACACAATTATCTATATAAACATAACAAAAAAGTAACCCGCCCCCCCCCCCCCCTAATTAAAATAGCGTAAGTTTTTATCAAATAGGGTTTTAGCAACATAACTTGGCAGGAATGTTTCTAAACTTATTGGCTAACGTCTCCGTGAAAATGAACTTGATTTTGTCCAAAAGTGACGCCATTTTTATTAGGGGGACTTACTTTTTTGTATTACAAAAGCATGCATGATTCATAAACACAACAAAAAAAGTAAGTCCCCCTAAACAAAATGGCGTCACTTTTTGACAAAAATGTTTTGAGCAAAATAACTCGAGAGGATTGTTCCTACACTTTGTGACTAACTTCTGTTTGAAAATGAAGTTGGTCCATTGAGTCACGCATGAGTGAGCACACAAAGTGCCAATCTTTCCTTTAATGTGTGCTCACATGGACCAATTTCATTTTCACACAACAGTTAGTCAATAAGTGTAGGAACAATCCTGCCGAGTTATTTTGCTTAAAACATTTTTGTTAAAAAGTTATGTTATTCTAATCAGGAGGGGACTTACTTTTTTGTTGAGTTTATTCCAACAATACTGATCAATTAAACCCAACACAAAAATAAGTCCCCCTTAAGAAAGGCCATGTAGTGGGAAATAGCTTTCTTGGTCAAACTAATTGATTAGTATTATTGAAATAGCATAAAAAGGAGCGTGTGTGGAAACATCTGATCCGTACTATCGTCAAATGCAGAAAAATCAGTAAAAACGTTTATGAAAGCCGCTGACATTGAGCCTAAATTCACCGTCAGCTTGGCCCGTCTGCGCTGGCCACATTCGTACGCTCGTTCGAGCGATTTGCTTGGGCGAATTTCCATGTGCGCATTTGCCATAGGATTTACACGCATCACACGTGGCTGTATATATCAACCGTCGCGATATCTATCCAGGCCGGATCGATCTGATAAGTTACCAAATATATCAATTAGTAGGCAGTTTCCAGGCAAAATTTGTATCATCACGTATTAGTCAAAACATATTCTTTCACATGATTGGTAATACGAGCTTCCATTTCATTTTTTGAGAGGGGGGCGTTTTTCAAAACTGGTCTATACCTTTAATCGAATAACATAACTTTTTAACGAAAAGGTTTTGAGCAAAATAACTCTGCGGGATTGTTCCTACATATTTTATTGACTAACTTCTGTGTGAAAATGAAATTGGTCCGTCGAGTCATGGATGAGTGACCACACATCAAAGGCAAAATTGTCACTTGTTGATACATTCCTGCCAAGTTATGTTGCTCAAACCCTTTTTGTTAAAAGTTATAGCTATTTTGATTAGGGGGGAGTTACTTTTTTTGTTGTGTTTATAAGAGTGCATAAGATGTTTGAACAGCAATATTGATATGAATGTATAGTATAGTCTTACATAAAATGGCTAATTTTGGAAGAGTGCATTGCGGCGTTTTGCAACAAATCCTTTGAATACATTTGAATGTTCTTCAACATCTTACCTTCTTCTAAAAAAATAAGGTGGGGCCGTGTCAACCAAAGGAACGTTAAAAATGCTGAGAGATTGGAAGGAGAGTCAACGCAGAGCCGATCAGGGCCCCAAGCTGAAGGCAGCTCTCATCAATGCTGGATTGGGCGAAATCGCAGATGACTATCTCGGGCAATGTGAGTCATAAATCTGGGAGAAGCACTGGCTTCTTGATGAGGAGGTGGGGGGGGGGGGGGGGGGCGAGGTTACCGAGCCGTATGGGAGAAGAAACAACAAAAATAATAACTTTCAAACTGTCGTGAAAAG
>JBAMJV010003937.1:0-67554 GCA_037951105.1 Echinarachnius parma | reverse complement strand
CCGGCCTACTCCGGTAGAGGTTCTGCTAGTAGTAGTAGAAGTAGTAGGATCAAAATATCAGGCTCTTATTTGTATCTTAGTTTGTTATACACAGGCGACTTAATATTGTTAAAGCAATTTTCATCAGTATTGTCTACATGTATATTCCCTTGTTTTGATAGGCCCTACTATATTATGGTTTCCGGGTTGCAGTATATAATACACTCATATGAATTATAACAAAACATTGATAGGGGTAATATATTACACTGGTGAAGGCTATAATAAACATTCAAATTGAGAAGTATGTTTTGTATGTCTTTGTACGATCATGAAAATAATAGGTGCTTATAAATTGTACATAATTAGTGAACGTCACTGGACAATTTAATTGTCAATTATCCCTTGCTGGACAATTATCCCTGTCACACCGGCCAGGACAAAATAATTTTAACTTCATCTGCGCTTTTCCTTCTAAAATATTGCACATGATATTTTAATACAGTTTATGTTAATAATGCAGCAGAGTCCCTTGGGTTACTTATCCCGCATATATATACAGTATATATACGGCGCATTATAGCTTTTCACTTGCATGAACCTATTCATCAAATTTACTTGCGTTGTATACGTCGCATGATAATATAGAAAAGAAGTTATACAACGCCCCGTTCTGTTATTATATCGATCGCCCCATTCTTGCCGCCCCTCGATAAGAGGGGTGACAAAGACATTCAAGCATGAGCGTAGGGGCACACACTTTCTTAGGGGGCTGACTGCTGAGGTATTTTGCCCGAATAATTATCCTTCCCGTTTTCACTTCGGTCCCGTTGCAGAAAGAGAAACAATCGATCATAACATTGTTAGTTAGATCATGTGTTATACATGCGCAAATGTGATTGGTTGAAACGCGCAAATTGACTAAACGATTAAATTGTAATTTACAATCAATTGTATCTCTTTCTGCATGCAACAGGGCCATGATTATGGTGATTTGGAGCATTTCCTTTGTCAGCTCTTTTCCCGCAACTATGTTTTTAGGTGATGCGCGCTGAAAATGTGTGATGGGGGGGGGGGGGGGGGTCACGTGCCCCAAGGCGCCCCCCCCCCCTCCCCAGCTCCCGTAGCCACCCCCGCGGGTCTTAGAGTAATTCGTTATTGCTATGTCTACTCTGTATCTTAAATGTGCATTGAAGAAAAATGCGACAATACACCATAAGAAAGGAGAATGCTTGGGTGGAAGGTTACGTAACCTATGTAAAGGAGATCATACTGTATATGTTCTATGAGTGAGCTCCATGGATATGTCGAGCTATATTATACAGCCCAACCATATTTAAATTATTGATCTTGATTAATAGGGAAGAGGGGAGGGATCCAAAGTAAGGATAGAACACATTACAATGGTGGATTAAAGGGATCTAGTAACTTTGTTGACATGTGCAAAAAGAGATGAATGTTTGATACAAGGTATGTTGTTATAGCTGATATGTCCACAAGGTATTGTGTGAAGATTTCAAGTTAAATGGACGGTATATGGCAGAGTAATATGGCAAAGGAATTGATATACTCGTATTCGGGTTATATATATTTGTCCAGGTTCGGCCTTCATCGGAATATTGTATACAGTTGACAATTCAATCTCAAGCACGGTAAGACATTTTTTCTGAATGTTTTATTATAATATCTCTCTTCCGATTATATTATTATCATTTTGTTTTAATGAGAGATTGTTTAGCTTCCGGCCTACTCCGGTAGAGGTTCTGCTAGTAGTAGTAGAAGTAGTAGGATCAAAATATCAGGCTCTTATTTGTATCTTAGTTTGTTATACACAGGCGACTTAATACTGTTAAAGCAATTTTCATCAGTATTGTCTACATGTATATTCCCTTGTTTTGATAGGCCCTACTATATTATGGTTTCCGGGTTGCAGTATATAATACACTCATATGAATTATAACAAAACATTGATAGGGGTAATATATTACACTGGTGAAGGCTATAATAAACATTCAAATTGAGAAGTATGTTTTGTATGTCTTTGTACGATCATGAAAATAATAGGTGCTTATAAATTGTACATAATTAGTGAACGTCACTGGACAATTTAATTGTCAATTATCCCTTGCTGGACAATTATCCCTGTCACACCGGCCAGGACAAAATAATTTTAACTTCATCTGCGCTTTTCCTTCTAAAATATTGCACATAATATTTTAATACAGTTTATGTTAATAATGCAGCAGAGTCCCTTGGGTTACTTATCCCGCATATATACAGTATACATACGGCGCATTATAGCTTTTCACTTTCATGAACCTATTCATCAAATTTACTTGTGTTGTATACGTCGCTTGATAATATAGAAAAGAAGTAATACAACGCCCCGTTCTGTTATCATATCGATCGCCCCATTCTTGCCGCCCCTCGATCAGAGGGGTGACAAAGACATTCAAGCATGAGCGTAGGGGCACACACTTTCTTAGGGGGCTGACTGCTGAGGTATTTTGCCCGAATAATTATCCTTCCCGTTTTCACTTCGGTCCCGTTGCAGAAAGAGAAACAATCGATCATAACATTGTTAGTTAGATCATGTGTTATACATGCGCAAATGTGATTGGTTGAAACGCGCAAATTGACTAAACGATTAAATTGTAATTTACAATCAATTGTATCTCTTTCTGCATGCAACAGGGCCATGATTATGGTGATTTGGAGCATTTCCTTTGTCAGCTCATTTCCCGCAACTATGTTTTTAGGTGATGCGCGCTGAAAATGTGTGATGGGGGGGGGGGGGGGGGGGGGGGGGTCACGTGCCCCAGTCATAGTCATAGTTTCCCGATTGTTTGACAACTATGTAATATCATTGGATATCTTAAATACAGCTAGCTTATAATGTGATATTATAAATACAGCTAGGTTATGTAATATATTGCTTTAAAGGGTCAGCCTATACATTTTGGAATGTATACAAAATAAAAACGCCCCTGGACGATCAGGAGTAGTATACATTATAATCGCATTGTAGATGTCTGAATTGTATAAAAAAAATTATATTTGACAGTTGGATTTACATTATGAAGTGTAGAATTACCTTTGGCCATCGGCACATACTAATACTGATTTATTAAACCAGATATATACCCTGAAGTATACGTACAAGTTATAGGAATTATATAAACAGTAATTTGATGTTATCGAAATATATAGAACTTTGGACTTTTCATACTGTTTACAGGTAATACACCCCTAAAACACGGTTATTCTCCCAGCACAATTATAACGCTGCAGGAGAAGTTGGCTAAGTTCGAACTCGAGGAGACGGAAGGCGACTAGCGACACGTTCATCATAATGGCGGTCAACGGAACGATGTCAGCGAACCCCGACTACCCCATCGACAACTACTCCCCGCCCTCATGGACCTCGACCATGAAACCAGAGTCGATCCCCAAGTACAGAATCAAGGTATGACGAAAAGGTTCATATAGATTTTCCCATTTATTTGAACACTTTTTTATTCAATTGTATAAATGTGTACTTCAATTTCGTCCCGAGAAGCCGAGAATGTGCCAATGCCAACTTCAATTTCGTCTATTGTCGACCAATTTCACAAAAAAGTCCATTCAATTGTAGTCGTTCGTCACGCATTTCGTCGATTAAAATTCAAATTCGTCGGTCACAGTTGCTGAACACATCTGACGAATTTGAATTGTACTGGACGATAATCGTATAGGTCGTCCATGTTACCAGAGCGATGTACCGGTAGTCATACCAATATTTTAGTAATATAAAAATCCAAGTACATTTTATTTCAACCAAAACAAAAAATATATATTCCGCTTTTCTCATTGATAAATGTTTATATGACGTACGTGATGTTAGGGCTAATTGTATACCACATTGATAAAGTGGGGAAAACAGAAATTATCGCATGCTGACTAGACTAAAATAATCATTAACTATAATGTACATGTATGAGTGATGTCTAGTCTAGTTAAAGGGATCTAGTAACTGTTTTGTCACCTGCAAAAACTGGCAAATGGTGTGATCAAATGTGTATTTCTGTGATCTAGTACGGTATGTCCACTGAGCTGAATAATGTGTGAAACTTCCATGGCAAATATGGTATATAAAGGAATGTCATATGACGGAGTAATATACGAAAATACAAAGTAATATTGACTAACTCATTGCACTGTCGTCTTTGTACACATTAATACTTCTCACGTGTATATTAATCATGAATCTCATCACTTTAATCATACATAATTATCTTTATAAAAAGAATATACATTTGGAAAAACCGAAAGCTGTGCCATGTTTCTATATTGGTAATACAATACAAAGAGGTATATGTGAGAACCGCTAGAGTTTCAAGTAAGTTTTGGGGATTGTGAAAATGTTACTGTCTCGTTCAACACAATAGGCACTTGAACTTTGGATTAGGTATATATATGCATGAGACTATATAATCTAGGAGTTAAGTTTAAGTCAATAGATAATGAACGTGCTTGCGTTAAACGTGGCATCATGATATCTCATCAACACCGAGCATGAACAGTATGACTTTGAGCATAGTCAGTGGCGTGGGGTGGGGTCGGGAAGGGGGGGGGGGGGGGCCAGGGGCCGGGAGGGGGGTAATATGTGACCCCACCTTGTCTTTAGAGCCTAACTCATAACCCTCTCCTTACACCGTGTGTGATAGAACAATTTGTAATTTGCAGCAGGGGCGCCTTACATAGCCCATCCTCTTAGTTTGAATTTGTCTGTGTTTATGAATGTATTGATGTATGTATGTATGTATTTATTTATCTATTTATTTATGTATCTATATATAACTATGTATGTATGTATTTATTTATCTATATATAACTATGTATTAATTTATTCATTTATGTATGTATATATTTATTAATTAATTTTGGTACCTATTTAGGTGTTCCTACGTGGGTCAAGTCCGGTCACAACTGCGCGAATAACGACTCAGTGGATCGTATACATTATGCAATACATTTGTCAAAATAATGTCCCTGAATAATACACTCGTAAACAGAACTGCTGTGAACTGCTTATCCGCTATAAAGGCTTAAGTTACGATAAACAATAATTAGTTTAAAGGGGTAGTTTACTTTTGGTAGAGAGGGCGCTGCACATCACAATTTGTTTGTGAGGTAATGAAAAACTGAGTGTCGGATTTGAGAGAACGTGCAATTTTAATGGCAGAATAAACTTTATTTGGCCAAAATCGACCCAGAAACGGCTGAAATATCAATAAATATATCTGATCTTATAATTATTTAGGGCCCAAATAATTAGATGATTAAAAAAAAAAGAAAAAAAAAGCTTGCACTTTTTCAAAAATTGTCAAAAGCGTTTTTTAAATATATAGTTGTTGATGATCTCTCTATTTAATCATTATTTCAATAAAACATCACATGCATAATTTTGTATGAAAAATTGTAGAAACCAATGCCTCTTAAGAAAGCGCCCTCTTTTGTTTTAATGGCTCTTTTTGAATGATAACGGGATTTTTACTAAGTCGTTTGTAATTTTGTATACCTTTCGAGCATGGTGGAGTTATACCTATTAGTTTATAATGTTTATGTCCAGGTTTGGTTACTAAAGTTCAGCCTTACCAAAACTGTACTACTCCTTTAAATACATACAAAAATGACTTTGTAACTTTTCGTCATATAGACGTTTCTTTTCGTCTTAGTTCATCTATGGTCACTCACCGTGGACTATGACCGTGCAGTGACCAGACACCAAATACTGACCAACCAGTAAAACAAGACAAATAGTCTGGAATATGCCGAGTTTTAGTGACAAATATTTGCACAAGTTAGGTATATTGGTTTTGCGCTTCAACGACGATAATAAAATGTACATTAATTGATTTGAGGTCATGCACATTACATAACAAACTATTGCACTATATATCGACGCAGGGATAGCAAATTAGACTATAATATTAACATTCTTTCGACCCGATAACCATGATAAATGACATTATTGTTTGTTATGTTGCAAGACAATCAGGTCAAACACACCGCGTGCTGTTGAAGGCTGTAGGTGAAAACTGAACTATCCCTTATTTTTAATTTCTCCCCTATTCGTGACAGCCCCCCCCCCCCCCCCTACCCACTCCCCTCCCCCCCCCCCTCTTTCCATTCTTTCTCACTCTCTCCCTCTCTCTTTTTGACTTAATATGTCATTGTCAATTCCAATGTTTATTATAATTGGTTTCAGTTGCTTCTGTTAATGATGGTTTAATTTTGGCTCCAAACTGACATGTGCAGGTATTAAATTCAACTATAATATGAGGGGGCGGGGCGGAGTTTACTTTAAAATATTACATTGAATGCATTTATCACATTGTGCAGAAGATCACCTACATTCACACGCACATTATAACACATACATGTATTATTATATCCCCTTTACAACTACATAATAACGTTTTGATTTTGATAACGTTGGCGGTATTAATTATGTATTTTACTTTTGTAACATTTGAAAAGTACATTGTATTATATTTGCCAAACCATGATTGGGGTATGAAAATAGATAGATGAAATGAAATGAAATTTAAAAAGAAATACTGGTACCTTCATGTGCTGCTTGTTCAGTATATGACAGGGCATATTGACTATTCTGTATGCAAATCATATGTAAACAACATGAACCGTGCTGTTTAATATGTCAACGTTCATATTAATTTATTGTATCTATTATATACCGTATATCAGCATGGTAAAATATTCTGTATTTCAGTTACGTTACTCATTTTAATCTTGATTATGTTGATTTTCACTTTTATATTACATTACTACATAATTATGTATAAATACATAAATACGTGACGTTACGGTACGTTACGTAACGTCACGTTACGTTACGTTACGTTATGTTATGTTATGTTATGTCATGTTATGTTATGATATGTCATGTTATGTCATGTTATATCAAGCCAAGTCTTGACATGATACAATGTTACGTTGTCTCAAGAGTTCCATCTTATTTTGTTTATCATTCATTCATCCATCAGCTTGCAACTCTAACCACCCCGATCCAAAGATGGCGTCTGCCTGGTATCCCCGATGAGTTTGAGGTGTACATCAAACGAGACGACATGACTGGTAGCGTGCTCACGGGGAACAAGGTATGTGAACTTTTTTTTTTTAAAGTCCTTCCCGTGCCAATTAGCCCTAAGGATATTAGTTTGTTAGACCTGTGTGGTCGGCGTTACACTCTAAATTACAGGGATTTAAAATCTAAATCGTAGCTTGGATTAAAACAAATATAAATACACTTAGATTATTTGTAAATCTATGGAGACTTAAAAAGTCGCGCGAAAGCAATTGTTAATCGAAGGCCAAGGTGTGATTTTCAATCCATCAAAGGATTGGAAAATAACGCCAGGTTATCGGAGATTTGACGAATGAGAACAGAGATATTTCACACGTGACCTACTGTGGTATTCTGAAGCTCAGTTTTCTTAGTTTTATACTCATGAATATTCATAACTAGGATTACGGTTTTGGTTAGAGTTAAGGATATGGTTACAATGAGACCACTCTTTCCATCATCGATTTACGTAGCATAGTGGTCACGCTGTGGACCTCCACGCTCGGTGTCACGGGTTCGAATCCTCTCTTAAGTCTTCTATTTTTTTCTTTTGCCATGATAATTGGTGAGTTGCGCTTTATTTAGTAAATGTATCATGCACATTAAACTAAAAACTGAAAATTGTGGCCTGCATCACTGATTATGAATAATTCATTAGGATGCCATGAACTCGCCTGGGGCCTAATAAGATTAACATAAAACAAATCCAAAAGGGCTTCATTTTTAATCTATCTGGATTTATATTTTTTAAATCCAACAAAAGATTTATTTTAAATCATTATCGGCTGGTCCCTAACCACAGCCGAAGAAAGATTTAAAAGTAAATCTAATAGATTTAATTTTAAATCCTTGTAATTTAGAGTGTAGGAGCCTGTGTGGCAATAGGTTAGGTTTTAGGCTTTTAGGATACGAGATGACGGCAATCATAGCGTCTAGCTCTATAATGCCGACAGTAAAATATGTCACTAATAATGTCAAATTACTACTACTACTACTACTACTACTACTACTACTACTACTACTACTACTACTACTACTACTACTACTACTACTACTACTACTACTACTACTACTACTACTACTATATTACTACTACTACTACTACTACTACTACTACTACTACTACTACTACTACTACTACTACTACTTCTATACTATTAATGCATGCTGTTACAACTTCTACTGCTACTTTTACTAATACTGCTTTTATCCACTACGATCTACTATAATATTATACCCATATTACTAGTACTATGTTTTTTTCTATTAAAGGGATCTAGTAACTTTGTTGACAAGTGCAAAAAGTAATGAGTGGTTAATGAAATGTGTATTGGTGTGATCTTATATGTCCACTAAGTATTATGTGTGCAAATTTCACGTTACTTTGATGTTTTTTGGCCAATAAAGTAGACATTTCAATACAATGTGATATTCACTAACTCATTACACTTACTTTGTACACGGCTTAAATTATCCTGTAGACAGTTTACAGAGGTAGTTCAGTTTTGGTAGAGAGGGCGCTGCACATCACAATTTTTCTGTGAGGTAATAAAAAACTGAGTGTCGAATTTGAGAGAACATGCAATTTTAATGGCAGAATAAACTTTATTTGGTCAAAATCGGTCCAGAAACGGCTGAAATATCAATAAATATATCTGATCTTATAATTATTTGTGGCCCAAATAATTAGATGAATTTTTCAAACAATTAAAAATATGCATACACTTTTTTAAAAAATGTAAAAAGCGTTTTTTTAAAGAGTAACTGTTGTTGATGATCTCTCTATTTAATCATGATTTCAATAAAACATCACATGCATAATTTTGTATGAAAAATTGTTAAAACCAATGCCTTTTTAGAGAGCGCCCTCTTGTGTTTTAGTGGCTCTTTTTAAAATGATAATGGGCTTTTTACTTAGTCGTTTGTAATTTTGTATACCTTTCGAGCATGGTGGAGTTATAACTATTAGTTTATAATGTTATAGGTTTGGTTACTAAAGTTCAGCCTTACCAAAACTGTACTACCCCTTTAACATCTGAACACTTCAATCGTAAATATCTTGTGAACGAAATGGAAATTTGAAACCGAAACATGTCCCGTGCTTGTATTGTTAATATGATTATGACAAGTTATGAGAGAACCACTAGAGTTCCTATTAAGTTTTGAGGATTTGGACAATTTTACTAAATCTCTTTAATCAGTTCTGGTGCCCATCAACTTCTGCAGATCTGGTGCAGGCAATATATACACTGCCATTATGCAACGATTTGAACTAGTTATCGACCTTATGCAACAATACATACAATCATCTTACTGTATAGTAACGAAATCGCCGTTTTCACTAAAAAAAAACCTTGCAAATACTTGGAAAATTAATATAGCAAGATACAATATAATGTATGTTTTTATTTCATGTATTTATTTAGAGATGACGGCAATACAAAATCTCTTTGTTCCATTTGTACAATATTACTTTTCATGGTAACGTAATGTTTACCAAAACTGCGCCTGATGAGATAAATTGAGTTTGTTCAAGGTAATAATTGAAAAAAATATTACAAGGATTTGTAATAGAAGATACATTATTGTTGCACGTATGATGTGCTCATACACGACTCCGTCTAGTTCTTGGATCGGATCACTGTTCACGAGTTGAAGGCATTGCATTGTCCCGTTTCTATATTTTTGTCATGATAACAATTAAACGCATTCATGCATGGGCGTGCGTGATACCGCAGCCCGATTTCAAAGGTGGATGTGATCGGTTGAGTAAATAATAACAAATGTTCTCCAGACAAACGTTTGTTTGGTGCATGTGTGTTTTTTTCTTCCATTATATTTCAACAATGCCCCAATCTACATATATGATATGATATGAAATGTTGCCATTGTAGACTCACAAGTCTCACAAGTACATGTACTACTGGATATTTTGGTTGAGATTGCAGAACTATCGATCATGTTTTGGCAATTTGTACATAAGGTATTATACTATCTGTCAAATTAATGATTAAAGCTAAACAGCAGCAATGGAAAAGTCGAGGCCGAGACCATGTGTAAGCAGGAGTGTGGGGGTATCAACAAGACCGATTGTTGATGGTCAAGACCGATAAAGAGTGGGCCTTTCTGGGGGGGGGGGGGGGGGGGTGGTACGCACCCAACACACCCTCCCTGGCTACGGGCCTGTATGACCCCAAAATTGCACAAAAACTCTACTGTTTTGTTTAGTATACATTATATAAAGGTCCATGGCGTAGCCAGTGTCAAGCCATATGCCTACTGAGGAGGGGTCGGAAAGTAGTTTTAAAGGGATAGTTGAGTTCTGGTAAATTAGAGAGTACAGTTTTGGTCAAACTGAATTTTAGTAACCTAAACCTGCACCATTACATTACAAACTAATATTTATAACTCCACCATGCTCGAAAGGAATAACAAATTACAAATGACTTAGTAAAAAGCCTAATGTTGTGGTCGCTATACACAGATTTATATGTGCGTCGGGACCCAAATGGGGTGGTCGCTGGTCGCGTTAGGCAGGTGGTCCCATTACGCAGGTCGCTTAACACGTGATGTTTCACGGGGGACCAGATAGGGGTCGTTATGAGCAGGTGGTCGCTATAGACAGGTGGTCGCTATAGACAGGTGGTCGCATTAGCAGGTTTGACTGTAATAGCTATAATTCCACACGACTAAAAAGCCTGTTATGTTTTGTTAAAATACTGATTAAATAGAGATATCATCAACAACTGTTTAAAAACCTCTTTTGACATTTTTTGAAAGAAGTGTATGAGCATTTTATGTATTTTATTAAGAGTCAAGATATCGCCTGGCTTAACGATATATAAATCAAATATTTTGAAATCAAATTATACAACTGTGAAAGCATTTGGAAGGGAATGATTCTCATTTCACATGTTTTATTCAATGAACATTCAAATGGAATTAAAACTAACCAAAACCCTTGCAAAACTTTTTTCTCGGGAAGTACCAATACTTAATTGTACCTTTAAACTACATTACATTATTTCCAATGAAGTACGTACAATTATCTTGTCAACAATATTGTCGTGCCATCAAACAAATGTCCGTTGTGAGTGAAAACATTTAACATTATAGGGTTCAGTTAATAAGGGCTTTGGGCTGGCGACGGGGCTTATGATTAACATTGTAATAAGGAACTCCAATTCATAGCGTGACAGAAAAATATGAAAGTCAACCTGGGTGGTTTGGGGTTTGGAAATGTTCCTTTAAAACAATTTGTTTGTTATGATAGATATCAATTATTGTTCTTGTGGGTTTTTTTAAAAACATAGTCTTATGTAAGCTATAGCTATATATTATGATTATTAATTTTGTACGTACATTGTGTATTAATACAAATCTAAAATGAATTCATGTACTTGTAGGTGAGGAAGTTGGAGTTTCTAATGGCCGATGCAGCATCCAAGAACTGTCAATCTGTGATCGCCTGTGGTGGTGTCTTCTCCAATTCCTGCCGTGCCGCCGCCATTGCTGCTAGACAGATGGGTATGGATAGTCACTTGCTCATCTGGTCGAAGAAAGGAGCGGTGAGTCCCCCCTTTTATGTGTGTGTGCGTGTGCGTGTGTGTGTATGTGTGTGTGTGTGTGGGTGTGTGTGTGTGTGTGTGTGTGTGTGTGTGTGTGTGTGTGACGTGTGTGCGTGCGTGTGCGTGTGCGTGCGTACGTGCGTGTGAGTGTGTGTCAGGTGGTCAGTGTGGCAGGTGGGAGAGGGTGAGTGTGCGTGTGCAGGGGAGTGGGGAGGGGTAGAAGGTGGTTTTTTTTTATGTGTTTTTTTTTTTTTTTTTTTTTTATCTGGTTGGTTGGTTGGTTGGTTGGTTGGTTGGTTGGTTGGTTGGTCGGTCGGTCGGTCGGTCGGTCGGTCGGTCGGTCGGTCGGTCGGTCGGTCGGTCGGTCGGTCGGTCGGTCGGTCGGTCGGTCGGTCGGTCGGTCGGTCGGTCGGTCGGTCGGTCGGTCGGTCGGTCGGTCGGTCGGTCGGTCGGTCGGTCGGTCGGTCGGTTGGTAGGTAGATATGTGGGCATGAACAGTCATCTGCTTATCAGGTCAAAAGGAACATTGAGTTACTCCGTATTATGTTTCTTTGTTTGGATGTGTTTTTATGTGTGTATGTTTGATTCTTTCTTTCTTTCTTTCTTTTTTTTTTCTTTCTTCTTTAACTTGCAATATTATGACATTGTTAAACCTTGACAATATATTTGTAGTTTCTTTTAGTTTCACATAAACAGGATGTGTATTCTGGTTTTGTTTTGAATTCGCGTTATTATTTGCTTTAAGTTTGCATTTTGTTATTGTTTATTTCTTGGCACAGAGTCTATAATATGCCTTTTAATATCGGGTTGTGTCCTCCCTGTGCCCTTCTCGACTAAAGTGATTTGAAGCCATGTATCATTAATGCCCTTGAGTTGTTAGTTCAACACCGACCTCTTGATTAATTTTCATAAAAAAGTTGTACGCCAAAGTAACTTTTATAATTGTGCTCGATAATCTGTGAACGCGATTCGATATCTTATATTTATTTAATTAATATAACCTTTTGCACCACATGAACAGAGTCTGCCATTCTCAGATATTATAAACTCGTTATTTGAATACAGACCTCTTGTTTCCCTTTTCTTAGAAAAGTTGACTGCCAACATGATACTATTGTGCTCAATAATGATTATCGGGCACAATATGAATAATAACCAAAGCTCGTTCTATAAGATTATCTTAGAACGTGATTCGACTTCTTATGTTTATTTTATCAATGTTTATGTCACGTTATACCACCCGTACCGTACAGAGTCTGCCATTCTCCGGAAACGCCCTCCTCGATAAGCTCGTTGGGAGCCACTTCTACCTCATGCCCCTCGATTGCCCGTTTGATACCGATGTCTATCCACGCATGCGCCAACTCAAGGAACATCTTGTGTAAGTTACCATGGCTGCATGATGCTATGATATATCTAGTCAGCAAAATCCAACCCGTTATGGGGACCCTTTAATATTATGACGTCAAAATATCCACCCCCATATTGGTGAGTGAAACAACAAACGGAAGAGAAAGACTGATATTTCGGTCTATGATATATCTAGCCATCTGAATTTCAGACGATGTGTTTAGAGTTGCCTCTATAAAAAAAAAGTGGTTCGATAGTAAAAACAATTAAACGTCTACTTTACAAGCTTATATACATCCTGGATACTAACCAAACAAACACACATTGTATTCACTAAAATGCTCATTGAACGTGTTTTTGTTTTTCATTATCTGTTCATAAAATAAATTGCTAGTCCAAAACGATATAAGATAAGACTGTCAAAGATACATGATAGAGAATACGTATTATTGAAGAGTCACATTTGGGACGATCATAATAATTAGATAGGCCTGTACTTCTACGCGTACAGTACAAAGGTATTTTACATTGTGGCAAGCCACTTCCTTCCTTCGTTCTTTTAAAAGGGATCTAGTAACTTTGTTGACATGTGCAAAACAAGGATGAATGGTTGATACAATGTATATTGTTGTTATCTGACATGTTCACTGGGTATTGTGTGAAAATGTCAAGTTAAATTGACATTTTTTGGCCGAGAAGTGAGCAAAAATGCAAAGTGATATTCACTAACTCATTACACTAACTTTGTACACGGTTAGGACTATCCCGTGGATAGTAAGGGGTAGTACAGTTTTGGTAAGGCTGAGCTTTTGTAACCAAAACCTGCACAATAACACTACAAACTAATAATTATAACTCCACAAGCTCAAAAGGTATAGAAAATAACAAACGACTAAGTAAAAGGCCTGTTATCATTCAGAAATAGCCATTAAAACACAAGTGGGCGCTCTTTAAAAAAGCACATGTTTTCAACCATTTTTCATACAAAATTATGCATGTAATGTTTTGTTGAAATAATGATGAAATAGAGAGATCATCAACAACTATTCAGAAACCTCTTTTTACAATGTTTGAAAAAGTGTAAGCATTTAAAATAAAATAAAATAAAAATCATCGAATAAATCTGGGCCCCAGATTTATTCCGATCTGATATATATATTTATTGATATTTCTGAACCGATTTTGATCAAATAAAGTTTATTCTGTCATTAAAATTGTATGCTCTTTCGAATTTGGCGCTCAGTTTTTCATTATCTCACCAACAATTATTTTGTGCAGCGCCCTCCATACCAAACTCAACTATCCCTTTAAATTAATTTGTCATTAAATTCCGGGTGGATTTTAAAATAAATCCTTTGGACTTTAAATGTTTTGTCTGATCCATCAATACATTTTGAAGGTTAATCGTGATGTCATATCAAAGGGATCTAGTAACTTTGTTGACATGTGCAAAAATGTGTAAAAGCTCCAGGGGAAATGGGTGTCATCATGAGCGAAATTGCAAAGTGATATTTACTAATTCATTGCATTGCCTTTGTACACAGTTTAAAGGGGTAGTTCAGTTTTGGTATAGAGGGCGCTGCACAAATTTTTTTTTGTGTGAGATAATGTAAAACTGAGTGTAAAATTTGAAAGAGCATACAATTTTTATGACAGAATAAACTTTATTTGATCAAAATCGGTTCAGAAACGGCTGAAATATCAATAAATATATCCGATCAGAATAAATCTTGGGCCCAGATTTATGAAATGATTTTTTTTTAATTAAAAAAATGCTTACACTTTTTCAAAAATGTTCAAAAGAGGTTTTTAGATAGTTGTTGATGATCTCTCTATTTAATCATTATTTCAACAAAACATCATATGCATAATTTTGTATAAAAATGGTTGAAACCAATGCTTCTTTAGAAAGCGCCCTCTTGTATTTTAATGGCTCTTTTTGAATAACAGGCTTTTTAGTTAGTCGTTTGTAATTTGTCTATATACCTTTTGAGCATGGTAACGTTAAAACTATTAGTTTGGAATGTTATTGTGCAAGTTTTTTATTACAAAAGTTCAGCCTTACGAAAACCGTACTACCCCTTTAAAGGGATAGTTGAGTTTTGGTATAGAGAGTACAGTTTGGTCAAACTGAATTTTAGTAACCAAAACCTGCACCATTACATTACAAACTAATAGTTATAACTCCACCATGCACAAAAAGTTTACAACATTACAAACGACTAAGTAAAAACCCTGTTATCATTCAAACAGAGCCGTTAAAACTCAAGAGGGCGCTTTCTAAAAACTCATTTGTTTCAACCATCTTTGTGCATGACTTGTGATGTTTTGTTAAAATAATGATTAAATAGAGAGATCATCAACAACTATTTAAAAACATCTTTTGTAAATTTTAAAAATGTGCAAGCTTTGTTTTTCTTCAACGGCTGCTGGTTCACAATTATTGAATTATTGTGGGCCCCCACAATAATTACAAATGGTTATATTTAAGGATATTTCAGCCGTCTCTGAACCGATTTTGATCAAATGAAGTTTATTCTGTCATTTTTTCAAATTTGGCACTCAGTTGTTCATTACCTCACACAAAAATTATTTTGTGCAGCGCCCTCTATACCAAAACTATCCCTTTTAACCTGGTCCAGTAATGAGCTAGATACCATCACTTATTGTTATTTTGTTTTATTTTGTGATATGATTATACAGGAAAACGACAGGGCAGAATGTGTACATGATCCCCTTCGGAGGCTCCAACGAAGTCGGAGTTTGGGGCTACATCGAAGGTTACAGGGAACTTATGGCCCAGGTAGGCAGGGCTAAATGATTGTAATAATTATGTTTGAATTATTAAAGGGATTATTCAAACACGCGTCTCCTCCAATAATCCATAATGATGAGTATTAGTAGTATAGTATAGCGAAAATAATACAAATAATAATAATAATACCAATAACAAAAATAATAATGATAATAATAATAATAATTAGTATAATGATAATAATAATAATAATAATTAGTATAATGATAATAATAATAATAATTCATAATAACAATGATTACTATAATCATCATCATCATTTCTTTTTTAACCAGGGCCTCCATGAGGGATTCACGGATGTCGTGATTGCAGCTGGCAGCAGCGGTTCAGTATCAGGACTAGCGATCGCCAACCATCTCACAGGCAGCAAACTCAAGTAATTTGTGTTTAGTTTACTTTTCTTGCAAAAAAAATTCTTGCAAATATTGTGTTACCGCTTGGTTCCAATTTCTCACATAAATTGCGATCACTTCTTTCACATAAAGTGCATCTGGTTACCACATGGTTACTCGTAGCTAAGGACACAATATATGACAGGGTAGTTAGTTCGTCATTAATTGAAACATTATAGTTGCAGCTACTAAGCTTATAATTATACGTTTATCAATATTTGTTTTGCCACATGCGCCTTAGTTATATGTTTCGGAAATGACAACAACAAAAGGCGTGCTTGAACATTACGCTTTTATCTTACTAAATAAAAACAATGATTCTCAATAAATAATAGCACAAATTTATTTTGTTCTTTTTCATTTAGTATAAAATCATTGTCTTCCTCTCTCTCTCTCTCTCATCCCAGGGTTCATGGAATGGCAGCCTGCCTGACCCGGAAGTACTTCCACGACGAGGCAGACAAGATGCTCCGGTTTCATGGTCTTCAGAACGAAGATGGCACCACTGGGGTCAAGGCTGCTGAAATAGAGAACATTGTAGAGACGGTTGGTCTGGGTTATGGAGTCAACACACCAGAGGAACTAGGTAAATATCGATAAAGTAAAATAAAGTAAAGTAAGTAATATAACGTGGTCTTCAGGGCTAGGATGGAACCACTGGGGGTCAAGGCTGCTGGAATAAAGAACATTGTAGAGACAGTTGGTCTGGGTTATGGAGTCAACACACCAGAGGAACTAGGTAAATATCTGTAAAATAAAATGAAGTGAAGTAAAGTAAAGTTAGTACGGATAAGAAGATGAAGTAAAGTAATGTATGGTATTCAGGGTGAGGATGGAGCCACGGGGGTCAAGGCTGCTGAAATAGAGAACATTGTAGAGACGGTTGGTTTGGGGTATGGAGTCAACAATTGGTCTTAATTACAAATCAGTCTCGCTCCAACCAAGGGCGTCGATTTCTTCTCGCCATTGGGGGGGGGGGGGGGGGGGGGGATGATTCGTCATTTTGAACATCTCTGGCGAGGGAGCGAAGCGACAACCCAGCAGTGTGCCCGGGTTTTTATGGCTGGGGGGGGGGGGGGCAAAGATTTTGAATTCAGCTGTTTAGAAATTGGAAGATTATTAAGTGCACATTGCAAGCATCATGTTATGAGCTGGGCTTTGTCCAATATGAACTTTAGCCTGATAGATACATAATTGCAAGCATTTTGATGGATCCCTGAATAGCATCAGTCATGGGATACCCACATTGGGAAGCTTATTGGGGGTCCAGGGGGCGGAGCCCCCGGAAGCTTTTGTCCAGATATAAAGATGTTGTCTATATGTAAATATAGAGTTAACTATTCTTTAGTTAATTGGCTTTTGAATTAGCTGTTTAGAGATTGGAGGATTATTAAGTGCACATTGCAAGCATCCTGTTATGATGAGGGCCACGAATTTTAGCCTGATAGATAAATACTGTCGATTGCAATCATCCTGATGTAACCCTGAATAGATTAAGTCAAGGGATACCCACATTGGAAAGCTTATTGGGGGTTCAGGAGGCGAAGCCCCCGGAAGCTTTGGGATTTGTAATATCCAGACATAAAGATGTTGTATAATATGTTAATAGGAAAGACAAAGTTAAAGAGATAGTTGAGTTTTGGTAGAGAGGGCGCTAGACTACTTATATTTTTTTGTGAGGTAATGAAAAACTGAGTGTGTAAAATTTTGAAAGAGCATAATATTTTAATAACAAAATCATCTTTGTTTGATCAAAATCGGTTCAGAGACGGCTGAAATATCCATAAATATAACAATTTGTAATAAACCTGGGGCCCCAGGTTTATTAGAGAATTTTGAACCAGCCGTTAAAAATTCAAAAAAATGCTTCCTCTTTTCAAAAAGTTACAAAATAGGTATGTAAATAGTTGTTGGTTATTTCTCTATCTAATCACTATTTCAACAAAGCATCACATGCACAATATTTTATTCAAAATGATTGAAACCGATGAGTGTTTAGAGAGCGCCCTCTTACGTTTGAACGGCTCTTTTTGAATGATAACATGATCTTTACTACGTCATTTGTAATTTTGTGTTCCTTACTAGTTATAACTATTATTTTGTAATGTAATGATGCAGGTTTTGGTTACTAAAATTCAGTTTCACCAAAACTGTACTCTCCTTACCAGAACTCAACTATCCCTTTAACTATTGAATAGTTAGCTCAATTTTAGTGAGCGAAGCGCAAACGCACATGCATGGGTCAGGATCGCCTGAAAGTTTGCCAAGAGAGAAGTCCTGAATAAAACTATTTAATGAGTACATGGCTGGTACTGGGTCAAATAACCTTAATGGGGGTTCCAGGGGGCGCAGCCCCGGAAAATTTTGGATTTGGGCAGTTTAGCATTACCAAAAAATGGTTTAAAAGAAGACTATAGTAATAACTTCCATTCATGAGAGGGGGCAATGTTCCTTAATTTTAATGTTATTATATATTTTTGAACCCCAAATATTGGGGGGGGGGGATGATAATACAGGCCATCCCCCTACCTGAAATATTGGGGGGGGATATATCCCCCCATCCCCCCCGTGATTCGACGCCCCTGGCTCCAACCATCCCAAAACTTGACAGATTTTAAGAATCATGCTCTCACGCCATTTTCTCAGTTTCAACTATCTGCCGCAGAGGGCGTTTATTATTTTAACACCGTCACGGTATGTACGCAAAGTTACTCAGGTCAATTATTACCTTTAGAGCAAAGAGGTCAGTACTAGATAATATTGTAGAAACTGCTGGCTTTATGAAGAAGAATGAAAAAGTAGTGAACCCATATGGTTCGCTACATATACTCTAAGGGTACAATTCAAACGCCCCACTTTGGGGTGCAGAATGCAACCCTATAAGGGGTGCTGATATTGTTACAACCGTCTGCACCCTTAAAGTGATCCATTAACTTGACATTTTACCTCAAAAGTAACGTTTAAGACTTTAATCATATACCAATTTCATTGTTTGATTCATGAGAATGATATGTGAGAATTTCATAGAAAAAGAATCAAGTTTAGCTAGTGAAAACATAGAAAATCAATGTCTAATTTTACCCTGATCGTTCGCGTGAAGTTCCCGAATTCGGATAATAGACGATTGAGTACCCGAATTCGGATACCGGCTATAGACGCTTTTAAATTCAAACTTAAATATAGCCATGATTATGGAGACATTTAACAAATCAAAACCCATTTCATTCTTTTGTTATACCATAAGCCAAACAACTAGAGAAGTGTGAAAGCTCCAAGTAATTTTGGTTGAAAGAGTACAAAGTTATATAGATCACTTTAAGGTTGCAAATGTGAACCAGTTTTTAAAGTGTGTTTATAATACGTCATGATGAAACTAATGAGATAATATCAAATGTTATACTTATCAATATTATCACTTTGATGTACTTATATACCATAAATAATGGTAATAAATACAAAATTATGAATTAAACATTTGTGTTTTTTTTTTCATCCTTTCTTTTGACAGATTGCATCGAGAATGTAGCCCTGAAGACTGGAATCATGTTGGACCCCGTGTACTCGGGCAAGGCTATGTATCACATGATAAAGGGGATGAATGAAAACCCCAACATGTTCAAGGGAAGAAAGGTCCTCTTTATACACACGGGTAAGCAGACTTATACATTCCCAGCAGGATTACCTTTTTCTGAAATTTACTTTAAACATGTGATTTACCATTGAGGGGTAGATTTGAAAATGGATGCTATTTACAGTCTACAGTATGTACAGTATACCTATGGCAACAACACGTTTAGTATATAATCGTCGAAACCCCTTGGTAAGGATGAACATATGCAATAAGTATACCGTTAGAATTGTACAATCAATCTTCCCAGTTATAATTATGGTGTTATGTATTCAAGTGTGGCGCCTTTAGGAGCTTGATTTCATATTTTCATTTGTGGGAAATGTCAAAATTATTGTTCTATGGCAACAACTCAAATGCTCAATTTTGCTTGGCTGTTGACATAATAGTTACAGTAATTGGACTTTATAAACGATTGTAATACCGGTATGGAAAGGTTTTATGAAAGGGGGGGGGGGCAAGTTTCCATTTTCACTTACAGAAAATTATTCATTGAGTTTCTTGATACATATTATAATTCACCAATAATGTAGTTTCATAAATTGTCCTAATGTCTATCCACCTTATTATGTCTAAACAAGATACACGGGGCTCGAGGCGATTCATAGACCCCCAAATGCCTCAAAGGGCAGATGCTCGTAACTTTGCGAGGAGTTCAAACAAACTAAATTCAGAGTGCTATCTTCATACCATACTGTTTTTAAAGTATAGTCCAAAAGTAAAAATATTTCCCCCCTGCATGGCCTTTACTTTACTCAGGTGGAATTTACGATCTGTTCACCGGTGCGTTCACATCCAGGATGGAGAGTAGATCTCAGGAGGAGAACAACGTGTTTGACTGGATGGAGCTAACGGATAAGGTGCCGTGCGCATAATCTTGACTGGATGGAGCTAACGGATAAGGTGCCGTGCGCATAATCTTGCTAATATAGGACACACCATGGAATAATATTGACATTGTTATCACACTAAAACTAAACAAATAAAGGTTCAAAATTGTATCCTTTAGGGTGCAGACCGTTGAACAAATGCAGCACCCTTTTGGGTGCAAATCTGCACCCTATACAGACTGTCCCAGAAAAAACGAAACCGGGTTTCATGGCAGAAATTTTCTGTCATAATGAATAATTTCTTTGATGATATATATATGTCTGAAAAGCTCTGTGTCTCTTCTTTCATTTGATGTACAACTTATGGCACATAATTTACGCAAGACTGAATTAGAACAATGGAAAGAGGTGTTACCAAAATTCGATTTGCGCGCAGAAATTGCAAGTTTGGGTGAGGTTTTGGGGTGAGTTTTAACCGTAGTAAACGTACTTATTTTGAGAAAAGACAAACACCTCATAAAAATACATAATTTTATCTTTTATATGACACCTCATGATTAAAAAATAAATGATTTATGCCAGAGAACGAGTACAATGAAATCATGCTTGATTCCAGCCCAAATGGGTAATTTTCCTGATCTAGCCTGTTTCCCATGGTTTCCCTGATCCCCATGTTTGTGTAAATTCACTCATGCATCAAATTCCATTGTCAGGAAAGGTGAGCGACTTCTTACTCAACTTTCACTCATTTGGGCAGAAATCAGGCATGGTTTCATTGTACTCGTTCTCTGGCATAAATCATTAATTTTTTTAGCATGAGGTGTCATGTAAAAGATACAAATATGAACTTTCATGTGGTGTTTGTCCTTTTTAAAAATAAGTACGTTTACAACCCTTAAAACTCACCCAAACTTAAAATGTATGCGTGCAAATGGAATATTGGTAACACCACTTTCCATTGTTCTAATTCAGTCATGCTTGAATTATGTGCCATAAGTTGTACATCAAATGAAAGAAGAGACACAGAGCTTTTCAGACATATATATATCATCAAGGAAATTATTCATTATGACAGAAAATTTCTGCCATGAAACCCGGTTTCGTTTTATCTGAGACACGGTGTATAGTACAATTTTGCTTAGCTTTTTCTCGGGGATAAACTTACAATCATAGTGCCCCACCTCCTCATTTTGCCACATAGCGGTGTTGACGAATTATGAGCTTAGCTTAAGGTTTATCCGAATGTGAATAATCAATGTGCTATACAGTATATCATATCTCAAATTGACAACGAATACTAATTGTATTCCTTTATGACGTTATACATGCACATATTATTACTTGTACTTGTGTGTATTAACAAAAATACATTACGTAGCCCTATAACAAATAGCAAAATAGATTTGTCAATTTGTCAACATTATATTTTTTAGTCCCAAACACGGTTGTTAACGGTGAATAATAATGTCCTTATTAAACGCTACTTATTATTCATGTGGACTTGTTTTAAAGTCCGCTATTATATTATAGATACTTTATACAAGTTCTGTTCAAGTCCCGTAATCGTGTAGGTCTGGATTGAATCAATAATACAAATTCACTACGAGATTCTAAAATCCCCATAGACTTTGTACATAGCCAACCCGATCCCCGTAAGCAACGGGTTAATATTTAAGAACTGGATAATAATCGTATGTTTGATTTGTGGGTGTAGGATTATCACGCTGGACTAGAAAACTGCAAGGACACATATATTATTCATCATTTCAAACATGGGAAACTGACCAGTAATTAATTACAATATAAATGAAAATGAAGTAAGAAAATGGGTTTTCCCCGGGAGAAAGGGTTTCAGAGACAAACACCAGCACAATAACGTTTCTAGCTTAGTTGGTGTTCTCGGGTTCGAATCCCAGGGAAAACATTTTTTTCTTTGTTAATGATCATTAATATAATTCATACAAGGTGTTAAAACAGAATTTCTATAATTGTGTTCAGACTGAAACAACTACTGTATTTGAGGATATAATTGTAAACATTTTGTCAAATTTCAGTCCTATTTTGATAACTTATTTCAAAGGCCATGCATGCCATGAACTTGCGACTTTGTCCAAACAAAGTCCGTTAAACTTTCCGTTAAATATCAGACACGATTGCAATAAATAAATAAATTGTTATATATTATATTGCAGGGATATATATTAAGACCAAAGTTATTGTATACGTATTTAGAGTTCGATTGTTTCTTTTATTCACCGTTATTTGTATATATATATATATATATATATATAGGTGTACTCTACTGTGAAACACTTGTAATAATTTTAAAGTGATAATGAACGATAACTTATTTTTTTTATATACAGTATAATCAAATCAAATATAATTTAGATTCATGATACAGACGTTTTATTATATAAAATAAATGATAACTGTATAAAATGTGTGTTAACAAAATTGTGTGTGCGCGTTAACAGCGGAATTACGTTTTTAATCAGATGTGAAATTAACTCTTTTGATTGTGTTCATAATTATGACTTGATTTCGTATATTGTTTTCATATAATATTTTATACTTTTACAGTTTGATACACAAAATATATCATTCATTTGCTTTATCATTGTCTTGGTGTAAAGTTTCAGATATTGTTTTTTTGGAACTATGCTGCACTCACATTACTTGAGTTGGCATTCTTAGCTGCTAAAAAATAGCAGTACTTCTTTTAAAATATAGAATATTACAAACAATGTTCTTTCATATACCGTATAGTACTGTTCCATCATGTCAATTAATTTTTCTATTTTTTTCTTCAAATTGAAGATTATAATCACATTGAATGTTATAATAAGGTTATACTCAAATGGTAGCTTAATCTAATGTATATCTTTTATATTTTGAATTTGACTCTTATCGTAAATAATATCAATAAATTTATATTTTTATTACAAATATGAAATTGACAAGTGATAAACTTTCATCAATGTTATTCCTGGAAAGTATTATAGTTTCGAATGTTAATGTGGAATAAAAATAATACACATGTAGATATAACACTGAAGTTAGACCAATTCATGTATTACACATTGTTGCAAAACGTACATTATAGAGAATACAAATGAAATGATAGCGTGTTTTAAAATGAATATATGTTGCTATTTAATACATTTGTATCATTATCAATATATCTCCCTGAAAGCATATACACGTTGATCAATATAATAATCCAATAAAGGCTCGCCACATATTTCTTACAACTTGTTATTTGATTGAATGATTGTGTGAGATTATAATTTATTGTCTAGTTTTCTACCCGCGTTCTTTGACTGCGTATACGTGTGTGCGTGTGCGGGTGTGGGTGTGGGTGTGTATGTATGTATGGGTGTATATGCCTGTGCGTGTGCGTGTGTGAGTAGTTGTATAGGTGGTAGAGTATAGTGGCAGTATACAGTATGTCCCAGAATGAATGGTCCACTCGGAAAATAATGTTTAAGGTATGAAGGAAATTTTTAAAAATATACATATTTGGTACCATATTATGTAAGAAGAGTTGTGCTTTCCGTCAAAAATTGTCAAAGCCAAGACCGGGATCCATCAAAAGTTTTCGAGGCCGAGACCGAGACCACTTGTTAAGTTGTGTCCTCGGGGGCCGATACCATTGGTTATGGCCGAGACCGCTAAAAAGTGGGCCAAAAACAGCCACTGGGTACGCCTATAGCTAGAGTACAATTAGTGTAGTCACTGCGGATGTTGGAGGGGTTGAACGATTGTTAAATATGGTAAGATCTCCCTAAAAAACAAGTGTTCTGGATAGAGTTCTTCCAAATTGACCTTGCTTCAGGCTTCTGATCGCCTCAGATTGCTCCTAGCAGTTTTGAAGGTTCCTAATGGTGTCGCAAAACTGAAGGCGTTTGCCTTGCTAATGTTACTGGAATCGATTGAATACATATGTCCGGCTTTGTGTTTGAATATTGAGACCAATTAATAGTCATCCCTCTATCACAACTGATGTTACTGTGTAGCAAATGCTCACATTGTAATAATAACACGCATTAAAGGACCTTAAGAATACAACGTACTTTGGCACTTATTCCATAGTTGATGACTTGTAAAATAGGTCTGCCGAAAAAAAAATCCATGAAAATAAACACAGTAGTGATTTAAGACTACTTTTCTGATGCCAAATCTCATTTAGCAACCAGTTTACGCCCCACCCACATTTAGGGTCCAGAATCGGCAGCGTGATTGACATGTGATTGACAATTCTTGGCTTATACGTCATGACGCGTCATCTACAGAATTTAGTTCATTAGTCCGTACTTTAGACGTCACATTTTGGCGATTTAAAAGGGGCGTTCCTAGAACAATTAGATATTTACTAATTACCCCAAAATTGATTGATTTCATGAGAAATGACTGCCAAATTCTTTTTCTTCAGGAAAAATTACATATAGAGAGCCGAATTGTGAAAATTAGGCCATCTAGACGCTATAGGTCCTTTAATGATCAAACACTACTTCAATAGACGAATCTTTGATTTTGTAAAGCCTCAGTTGATTCAACATATAAGGCGTGAAATCCATTAAAATGGAATTGAGGTATAGTAACAATATATTTAAGCATCATATTAAGCCAATTGAATACTTACTGACTACACTTTTTTGTTCTGCAAAAAATTACGTTTGGGTAAGTCATGTAATGGAGAGAACGTAAATTGGCAATAAGTGGATTTCGATGTACTGCAAACGAACGTCTATCTCTCACAACTGACAAACCCGATTAAGCTGAAATTAAAACAAATCATCAGGATGCCTGATATGATAATCTTTTCTTTAATATAATACCAATTATGCATATTTTAAAAATTACCTTCATATACCTTAGGGATCTAGTAACTTTGTTGACATGTGCAAAAAGTGATGAGTGATTGATACGATATGGTTGTTATGTCCACTGGGTGTTGTGTGGAAATGTTAAGTTAAATGAAGGTTATATGGCCGAGTAATGAGCAAAAATGCAAAGTGATATTCACTAACTCATTGCACTCACTTTGTACGCGGTTTCCGCGGTCCAGTGGATAATTTAACATCTGAACACTTCAATCGTAAATATCTTTTTAACGAAAGGGAAATTTGAAAAACCGAAACCTGTCCCATGCTGTTATTGTTAATACGAATATAACAAGGTATGAGGGAACCACTATAATTACAATTGGATTTTGAGGATTTGGACAATGTTACTAAAGTCCCTTTAACAATATTTATTTTCCGACTGTACCATTCTTTCTGGAACATACTGTAGTAATGATCGTTGTTGGTATAGTCGTACGAGCCTATACCATACAACTGGTCGTCGTTCTCTTAAGTAGTCATAACTCGTATATTGTTGCAGAATTAGTCATTACGGTAAGAAAACAAAGGGACACAATATTAATTGAAACAATTTTCCGAAAATTATACAAAACATAATAAATATTATGTGTATAAATAAGTAAAGCTAAATTCAAATAGCGGAGAAAAAAGACGGTCAATAGTTACCAAAGGCCGGGAAAGTTTGGTTTGATGATTCTGTTTGTTTGTTTAGTGATAGGTAGAATGGCCTTTGGTACTCGGACCGCCGATACATCAGCATAACAAACTCCTATATGAACCATCTATGTTCTTACCAATTATATTCAATGGTTACAAGTTTAGCAACCTCTTTTATATATAGCGATTTTGAATAGTACCATGATCGTGACAATCTGAAGTCAACCCATCGTAATGAAGATTTACAAATTAAAGTTCGTTTGGGTGTCCAAAGAAGGAATAACACGAAGTGGTTTTTGTTGTAGGCTGAATATTAAACAATTATTGGGAAATAAACGCGGATAAAGATATCATATGAATATTCATATTGCAAACGCATACGTATACAGAGGGAATCCCTGTTTGAAGGAAGTACGCTGGGTTTGTGTGGGTTTTTTTCCTCCCGTATATGAATAAAATGTAGACAGAGAAAGTGTTCGGTGGGGAATCCCACTTCGATGAGACAGTCATGTCGAATATTCATGAATTACATGTACAAGCGTTTCTAGTGCGTTTGTCGGTGATTTGTTGACAATTCAAAAGTTGAAAAGAAGCCTGCTACCATTAATTTCATTGATGCACTGTATACAGAGAGAGTAAGGTAGACAAATTATTATTATCAATAATCAGCACAGTTTTTGAAAAATAAATACATGTATGTTTGATGACAAAGCTTCGATTGATTAAATTTGACTTTCAGTATTTGAAGGGGTACAGTTTTTGTAAGGCTGAGCTTTATTAACCAAAACCTTCATAATAACATTACAAACTAATAGTTATAACTCCACCATTCTCGAAAGGGTTAGAAAATTACAAACGACTAATTAAAAAGCCTGTTATCATTCAAAAAGAGCCATTAAAACACAAGAGGGCGCTCTCTAAAAAAAGCATTGGTTTCAACCATTTTTCATACAAAATTATGCATGTGATGTTTTGTTGAAATAATGATTAGATAGAGAGATCATCAACAACTATTTTAAAACGTCTTTTGAACAATTTTGAAAAAGTGTAGGCATAACAACAACAAAAATGTTTAAATCATCGAATAAATCTGGGCCCCAGATTTATTCCGATCGGATATATTGTATTTCAGCCGTTTCTGAACCGATTTTGATCAAATAAAGTTTATTCTGCCATTAAAACTGTATGCTCTTTCAAATTTTACACTCAGTTTTTCATTATCTCACACAAAATTAATTTCGTGCAGCGCCCTCTATACCAAAACTGAATTACCCCTTTAATATGATGAACAATTAAGAAAGATTGTGAAAAGTGTAGAGTGTCGAAACCCCAGAGCTATAATCCAGCTGAGTATTGTTTATGTGTATACAGAGTCTATTTGCCCAATTATATCAAATCGACCATCCGGTGTGCAACAGTACGATAAATTAACTGCAACAATACAAAACAAATACAGTATATTGCGAGAAAACGTATTTATTAATTCTTTCATTCATTTCCTCTCGTATATATAGGGTGGGTGGTGTTACGGGCCTATGGGTTCATTATGTGAATCACCAGCATCAAATAATGACAAAAAGACGGCTTTCTTGTGGGGAAATCACAACATGTTCTAAACTCTCGATCACCATTCAAAAACTATGGTAAGCCAAACGTCCAGAATGTATGGCAACCCATGCAAATAAATGCCATATATCACAGTTGATTGCCCTTTCAGTATAGCTGATTTTCAAAAGGGTCCACAAACATAAAATAGCAATAACTATACAATGATTGATACAATAACACGTAAAAAAACAATATAAATACATGATAGTAAGACAATTCATTTATATTAGAAAAATTAAATATCTAATAAATAAATGTTAAACGGGTAGTTTAATTTTGGTAGAGAGGGCGCTGCACATCACAATTTGTTTGTGAGGTAATGACAAAACTGAGTGTCGAATTTGAGAGAACATGCAATTTTCATGGCAGAATAAACTTTATTTGGTCAATATCAACCCAGAAACGGCTGAAATATCAATAAATATATTTGATCTTCTAATTATTTGGGGCCCAAATAATTGATATAAGTGATTTTTTCAAAAAAATTAAAAAATGCTTGCACTTTTTCAAAAATTCTCAAAAGCGTTTTTTAAATAGTTATTGATGATCTCTCTATTTAATAATTATTTCAATAAAACATCACATGCATAATTTTGTATGAAAAATGGTTGAAACCAATGCCTTTTTAGAAAGCGCCCTCTTGTGTTTTAATGGTTCATTTTGAATTATAACAGGCTTTTTACTTAGTCGTTTGTAATTGTGTATACCTTTCGAGCATGGTATAGAGTTATAACTATTAGTTTGTAATGATATTGTGCAGGTTTTGGCTAAAACTGTACGACTAAGTAAAAAGCCTGTTATCATTCAAATAGAGCCATTAAAACACAAGAGGGCGCTCTCTAAGAAAGTATTGGTTTCTACCATTTTTCATACAGATCATAAACAACTTTTTAAAAACCTCTTTTTACAATTTTTGAAAAAGTGTACCATAATCATTTTTTTTTTTTTTTTTAAATCATCGAATAAATCTGGGGCCCAGATTTATTCTGATCGGATATATTTCAGCTGTTTCTGAACCGATTTTGATAAAATAAAGTTTATTCTGCCATTGAAATTGTATGCTCTTTCAAATTTTACACTCAGTTTTTCATTATCTCACAAAAAAAAATTATTTCGTGCAGCGCCCTCTATACCAAAACTGAACTACCCCTTTAAAAACAAACAATCATAACAAATTTGAATGCAGATAGAATACAAGAAAGACTAAAAATATACGAGTAAAACAATTTAACAGAAAAAATTTAAAAAACAAGCATGACAAGATTAAGTGCGAAAAAACGATACACGACCAAAGGGATGGGAATAATATTTATCACGTCTAAAATGCCCTCCCCCCCCCCCCCCCAATGAAATAAAATAAATTAATACAATAACATGAAGACTAGAATGTCAAATTTAAACTAAATATAGGCGGGACAATATTCAATTTACGAGTTCAATCGATTAAATGGTGCGTACAAAAGTAGTGAGTGTATTTCGTATTTCGAGAGAAAGACGGTTAAATGCTTTTGAGCTATAATCAGTAGAATAATAGTTGAGGAGACTGTATTATACAGGCATAGTATGTATAAATATATATATATATAATTATGGATTATGGATTATGTGCGTGGGTGTGTGTGTAGGGGTGGGTGGTAGTGGTAGTATAGTAGTGGTCGTAGTCATAGTTGTAGTGTAGTCAGTTGCGTAGCTCGTGACGGTGGGCACGTGACGGGGGGCATATCAAAATATCCATGTTTTGAGCGCCCCAACACATATTTTTTTTCATGAAACAAGACCTACGGACAAAGTGTTACGCGAGTTACCGTAGCGTGAGTAACCTTTACTTATATACATTCTGTCATTTATTCCTAAATGATTACGACAATTTGTTATACTAACTCATAAGTCACAAACAAATGTCAAATTGGCACATAAGATATTTAACCGAGATTACTTCATAGATGGAGATTTTTACAGATCTAGGTGTGCTCAATTTTTGCCATGACTGTTTGCGTGACGCGAGTTACCAACGTTTGACTCTTCTCCAAATGTACGTAAATGTATATATGTTGGTCTTTTTTGTGTTGTCTAGTTAGCGGACATCTTTGATCGCACAGTTCTTTACAATAAAGGAGTTACAGGACAATATTATTCAGGAAAGCGTTAAAGGTTCAATGACATGCAAACACATACGTATGTTGACTTATGTTTATCTGTATTAGTGTACACATTAAATTTGTAAACTGCTTGACTTTAATATATTTTGTTTATTTATAAACATTTTACAAATTATATTTCTTCGTTTTGGTAAGCCCCGCCTCTTAAAAAACTCTCTAGAGTGTAATTATGGTTGTGACATCATCAGTCAATTACTATACTGTATAAAAGATGTAATGCGAGCTCCCTTGGAAATGCCCATAAACATGATAAAGTGTAAGTAGCAAAAGAGACGGTCATTAGTTACCAAGAGCCAGAATAAGTTTTGGTTTAGTCAGTAAGGCGTATTGAGGTTGTAAAGCGTATCAGGTAGATAGGATTGCGATTGGATACTCATGGTTCTCGGACCACCAAAAGAACAGCACGACAAACTCGTATATGAACCACACTTTTTATCTTAGCTTTAAAAACCTCCAATTGTCATTATTCGTATGTAGCTCATAATTATGTGATATATATGTTATTTCCTTTCTGTAGTGGAACATCCATGTTTATGGTGCATAATTATGTTTACGAAATTGTTATTGATGTTTTTTGTTCTGTTTATTTGGAGGAATACAACATTAACCCCCCCCCCCCCCCCCAAAAAAAAAAAGTGTGTATGTATGAATGTGCCTGTGCCTGTGTGTGTGTGAGTAGTAAGTTGTATAGGTGGTAGTGGTAGTGGCAGTATAGTAGTGGCCGTTGTTGGTAGTCATAGTTGTAGTTGTAGTTGTTCCGTCTGTGGCTATACGGGAACACGTGTTTCCCCCTCCTAATAATTGAAAGAAAATAATAATAAACATAAGGGAAATCCTTTAAAAAATTAAAAATTCCAATAGAAAGAAATACATTAGAGTGTGCTCCCCAATAATTCGAATTCCCTCCCCGAAACAAAATAAATACAGTAAAACACAATAATTCCTAACACATATACCATACCACTGGTCGTAGTCCTATTCAGTATTCGTAGGTCGTATAGTTGTAGTATTAGTAATTACGGTAAGAAAACAAAGGGAAACAATATTAATTGAAACAATATGTTCCGAAAACTTAGGGGAAAAAAACAAAATTAATATTTGTAATTAAAGCTAATTGAAAAGAGCAAAAAAAGACGGTCAATAGTTACCAAAGGCCGGAATAAGTTTGCTTGGTTTAGCGGTTTTGTTGTAAGTTTGTAGGATAGATAGAATGGCCTTTGGTACTCGGACCGCCAATAGATCCGCATTACAAACTCCTATATAAACCATCTCTGTTCTTACCAATTATATTTAATGGTTACAAGTTTAGCAACCTCTTTTATATAGCGCGATTTGTAATAGTACCATGATCGTGACAATCTGAAGTCAACCCATCCTAATGAAGATTTACAAATTAAAGTTCGTTTCGGTGTCCAAAGAAGATATAACACGAAGTGGTTTTTGTTTTAGGCTATGCATTTGATCAAATTATTGGGAAATCAACGCGGATAAATATATCATATGAATATTCATATTGCAAACGCATACGTATATATACAAGGGGAATCCCTGTTTGAAGTACGCTGTATTTGTGTGTTTTTTTCTCTCCATGAATAAACATCACTGATAAACGCAGTGGCAGTGATAAACACAGAGGCAGTGTTTGGTGGGGAATCCCACTTCGATGAGACAGTCATGTCGAATTTTCATGAATTACATGTACAAGCGTTTCTAGTGCGTTTGTCGGTGATTTGTTGACAATTCAAAAGTTGAAAAGAAGATGTGTAAGCCTGCTATATACCATTAATTTCATTGATTCACTGTATACAGAGAGAGTAAGATAGACAAATTATTATTATCAATAATCAGCACAGTTTTTGACAAATAAATACATGCATGTTTGATGACAAAGCTTCGATTGATTAAATTTGACTTTCAGTATTTGAAGGGGTAGTACAGTTTTGGTAAGGCTGAGCTTTACTAACCAAAACCTTCATAATAACATTACATAACACCATTCTCGAAAGGGTTAGAAAATTACAAACGACTAATTAAAAAGCCTGTTATCATTAAAAAAAAGAGCCATTAAAACACAAGAGGGCGCTCTCTAAAAAAGCATTGGTTTCAACCATTTTTCATACAAAATTATGCATGTGATGTTTTGTTGAAATAATGATTAGATAGAGAGATCATCAACAACTATTTTAAAACGTCTTTTGAAAAATTTTGAAAACGTGTAGGCATTTACAATAAAAAAAAGTTTAAATCATCGAATAAATCTGGGCCCCAGATTTATTCCGATCGGATATATTGTATTTCAGCCGTTTCTGAACCGATTTTGATCAAATAAAGTTTATTCTGCCATTAAAATTGTATGCTCTTTCAAATTTTACACTCTTTTTCATTACCTCACAACAAAATTATTTCGTGCAGCGCCCTCTATACCAAAACTGAACTACCCCTTTAAATGAACAATTAAGAAAGATTGTGAAAAGTGTACAGTATCGAAACTATGGAGGGCTACAGCCACACACCCCAGAGCTATAATCCAGCTGACTATTGTTTATGTGTATACAGAGTCTATTTGCCCAATTATATCAAATCGACCATCCAGTGTGCAACAGTACGATAAAGAAAACAACTGCAACAATACATAACAAATACAGTATATATTGCCAGAAAACGTATTTATGAATTCTTTCATTTATTTCCGCTCGTAGGGTGGGGTGGTGAATACGGGCCTACGGGTTCATTCTGTTCTCAATTTATTTCGAATCACCAGCATCAAATAATGACAAAAAGACGGCTTTCTTGTGGGGAAATCACAACATGTTCGAAACTCTCGATCACCATTGAAAAACTATGGTAAGCCAAACGTCCAGAATGTATATGGCAACCTACGCACATAAATGCCATATATCACAGTTGATTGCCCTTTCAGTATAGCTGATTTTCAAAAGGGTCCACAAACATAAAAATAACAATAACTATACAATGATTGATACAATAACACATAAAAAACAATATAAATACATGATAGTAAGAAAATTCATTTATATTAGAAAAAATAAATATCTTATAAACAAATGTATAAGGGGTTAAAGGGGGCTAAGCTTTAGTAACCAAAACCTGCACAATAACATTACAAACTAATAGTTATAACTCCACCATGCCCGAAAGGTATGGAAAATTACAAACGACTAAGTAAAAAGCCTGTTATCATTCAAAAAGAGCCATTAAAACACAAGAGGGCGCTCTCTAAGAAAGTATTGGTTTCAACCATTTTTCATACAGAATTCTGCATGTGATGTTTTGTTGAAATAATGATTAAATAGAGATCATCAACAACTTTTTAAAAACCTCTTTTTAAAATTTTTGAAAAAGTGCAAGCATTTAAAAAAAAAATCAAAAAATCATCGTATTTATTTGGGGCCCAAATAAATACGATCGGATATATTTATTGATATTTCAGCCATTTCTGAACCGATTTTGACCAAATAAAGTTTATTCTGCCATTAAAATTGCATGTTCTTTCAAATTCGACAATCAGTTTTTCATTACCTCACGAAAAAATTGTGTTGTGCAGCGCCCTCTCTACCAAAACTGAACTACCCCTTTAAATGCGTATGCATGAATACGCTTGCACTTATTCGGAACTTGAAAGGCCGATACCAACGATTACGCGGCAATGCGTGAATTTGAATGACCCTTAATGAATTCGATTGAAAAGGGTATCAAATTAAACGGGAAAACCTATATTAAACATACGAAAAATCCTTTTAAAAATTAAAAATTTAAGAAATACATAGAGTGTGCTTCCCAATAATTCGAATTCCCTCCCCGAAACAAAATAAATACAGTAAAACAAAATCATTCCTATATATACCATAGGCCTACCACTGGTCGTAGTTCTCTTAAGTAGTCATAGGCTATGTCGCATATCGTTGCAAAATTAGAAATTACGATAAGAAAACAAAGGGAAACAATATTAATTGAAAAAATGTTCCGAAAATTATACAAAATATAATAAATATTATGTGTAAGTAAAGCTAAATTAAAATAGCGGGAAAAAGACGGTCAATAGTTACCAAAGGCCGAAGTTTGCATTTCTGCTTTGATTGATTTGATTGTTTTGTTTAGTGATAGGTAGGATGGCCTTTGGTACTCGGACCGCCGATACATCAGCACAACAAACTCCCATATAAACCATCTCTGTTCTAACCAATTATATTTAATGGTTACAAGTTTAGCAACCTCTCTTAAATATCGCGATTTTTATTAATACCATGATTGTGACAATCTGAAGTCAACCCATAGTAATGAAGATTAGCAAATTAAAGTTCGTTTGGGAGTCCAAAGAAGAAATAACACGAAGTGGTTTTTGTTTTAGGCTGTGAATTTTATAAAATTATTGGGAAATCAACGCGGATAAAGATATCATATGAATATTCATATTGCAAACGTATACGTATACAAGGGTAATCCTAGCTAACTGCCTTAGCGTTGTTCGTATGCTGGTTCCTCCCGCACCGCGCGTTCATTCTCGGCCCCCGTGCGCGCGCATATGGCAATATACGCACGTACGTAATCTTCATGGGTAGCAAACAACCGGGTCGCGCAATCAGAGGGCATTGCGCGTTTAGTGGGCATATGTAGCGATAGTGGAATGGATGCATTATAGTGGGCTCCGCGCGGTATAAAACGTTCCAGTCGGAACTAGGGTAATCCCTGTTTGAAGTACGCTGAGTTTGTGTGGCTTTTTTCTTCTCCGCCATGAATAAACATGTAGAACAGAGAAAGTGTTCGGTGGGGAATCCCACTTCGATGAGACATGTCGAATGTTCATGAATTACATGTACAAGCGTTTCTAGTGCGTTTGTCGGTGATTTTTGACAATTCAAAAGTTTAAAAGAAGGTGTGTTATAAGCCTGCTACCATTATTAAGTTATTCCCTGCACACACAGAGAGAGTACAATAGACAAGTTGTCATTATTTTCAATTTAGCACAGTTTTTGAAAACTAAATACATGTTTTGTTTATTTATAAACATTTTACAAATTATATTTCTTCATTTTGCTAAGCCCCGCCTCTTAAAAAAAACTCTCTCAGTGTAATTATATTGGTTTCTAAAAACTTTCTACCATTTCTTATGAAAAATTGTGAATGTTTTTTGGGGTAAAATAACGTGAAAATTGTATCAATGAAATAACTGCAAATAACTTGCAATCATATTGTCAGCTTACACGATTGTACCAGCAAGCCAGAAACTTAGATTAAGATAGGCAGAGATGCACGCATGACCCTTCTTATAATTTGCGTGCCAATATCATACAATTATCCCATATTCAGAATGATTAGTGCAATAATTTTGTTTTTCTTTTTCTTTTAACTAGTATCGGCAAGTAGCATAATAAGTCTAGCAGTTTGTGTAACAAAAAGACAGTCGATAGTTACCAAGGGCCGGAATAGGTTTTTTGTTGTGGTTTTTTGTTGTGTCTTTCATCCTTTGAATGCAATTCCATCACTTGAGTTCGAACTAAGTTTGAGTTCTGAATCAGTTTTCACACAAGCAATATCCTGGCATCGCGAGACTAGATAGAGATAGGCAGAAATGGCCCTTGGTACTTGGACTGCCAACATGACATTGCGAGAGTTACCATATTTAAACCCTCTTTGTTGTTAGTAATGCATTTTCATAGTTAGGAATTTGAAAAAATGGATTAAAAAAGGAGAAATTTAGCTGATCTGCATTCATTTCACACCGGCAAAAAACTAACAATTGGGAGCACCATCTGATTACAAAAATGAGTATCGTGTGATTCACCAAATCCGCCGTCGAAATTACATTATTTTCTAATATTCAAGTACTAAAAATTGGAAAATATACCCGCGGAAAGTGATGACGTCGTATTAAGGTATGTATGAACGTATGAATATTCATCATCATTGACCATACATGGATATTATGTGGGGATTCCCCATAGTACAGCGCGATATGGATTCCTATGTTTACATAATTCTAATTATGCGCGTGTGTTCGCAATACTTGAATAATAGGCGCATGTTCGCAATAGCAATTCAGTTTCAGTTTGTACTGTAGTTCGGCATATTTATATCAACAAAAATAATATTCGATGCATCTAGCAATAGTACCGTATAACTTAAACGTTTGTAATACAATTAAATAATTCCAATTCCAATTGACAAAAATATTCCATAATACATCGGGAAAGAAAATAAATGGGGAGAATGCAGAAGACCGATATTGTATAAGCTGCAGTGCTTGAAGTGATACTGGTGTGAGAAACCGGCCTTATTAGTAAAGAGGGTTGAAGGGAATAATGAAAGGGGGCGAGGATTAGTACGGGGAATCCATGTCAATTCGCTATCAGTGACAATATTACGTTCATTCTTAATTTGTTAAATAATGTATAAAATGTGTAAAATACTATTCAAGTATATATAAAAATATACCCATTATCAAAAGAATATATAACCAACATAGCATGGCTAGTATACTTCCATGGGAAATGCGATGGTGCACAATGTATTCCATGTATACAGTGCATGCATGTCCGTTAAGAATAATATAATATGGGAGGCGCGTGTATTAATTAATCCTGAAGCTGTATTTCCTAGTCGCGAAGTTGTACAGTCATAGATAAAATGACTGTCATGATTTTCGTCTTGGCTGTCATATATTATTGACATGACAATGAATAATAAACCGAAATAATAAGTAGACGGCCTAATTAGTATTAGGCCTTCCTGGTCAGAAGTTCGAACGTCCGAGAAGAGACGAATGAGAACAGCTGAATTTAGCCGAAAAGATTATACAAATCATAGGATTATTATTGCAAAACGAGATGACTGTTCTGGGTTAGCATGTTTAGTGTATGTATTTGTATATTTACCATAATATTATGATTATTTGCACGGGCGTAGACATGTCATTGATACCAATTCAATTGGGGGGTGGATTATCTATTCATTCATCCCCCCTGATGAAAAGGTATCACGTAAGTCGCTATACGCCGGTGTTTTTTCTTCTTTTTTTCTTTTTCTTTTTTGAGACTTCTTTATCCAGGTTAGCCTCTTCAGTGCTCTTTTTGCTGTGTTCTCCCAGAGGGACCTGCATCTATAATTACTATGTATACAACTCGGCCATTTTATACACTTCCGCACTATATTGTGCACTTTCTCCACTCCCTGGGGAGCATTCCAGCAGGTGCTACTTTATAGTGCACTCATGCTTTTTGACACCCAAATGCGTGCCAGTACATTGCACCTGGGCGGGGAGCAGTAATGTGGATAAAGTGCCTTGCTGAAGGACACTAGTGCTGTATTGGCGGCATCGATCTGGGTTCGAACCCGGCTCCCGTGCTTGGCAGTCTAGCGCCTATCCGATCGTGCCACAACACCTCCACATTATTATTTGCGTCTGGGAACATCCATCATTGGTCACCATCCAAGAGACGCAGCCTAGGATTCAAACCCGCGGGCCGTAGGGTTCGAATCCTAGGCTGCGTCTCTTCGATGGTGACCAATGGCGGATGTTCCCAGACGCAAATAATCATGAGTTGATGGTAAATATACAAATACAAATACACACACGAAATCATGAAAGTTCAATTTTTCTGCCCACTTTGCCAACATCTATGAAATCAAATTATGAGGAAATCATGGAATAGGGATAGTGAAAAAGGACGGTCAATAAACTGGAACATTGGTGGTTTGAGTCTTTTTGCGTGTTTTTGTTGATATTTATATTATTGACTGTCCTTGGCCCCGTTGCAGAAAGAGATACAATCGATTGTAAGTTACGATTGATCGTAAGTCAGAAAATGTACGCGTTTCAAGCAATCAAATTTGCGCATCTAGAACACGTGATCTGACTTACGATTAATTGCAACTTACAATCGATTGTATCTCTTTCTGCAACGGGGCCCTTGAGTGGTATATTAAAAAAATAAAAATTTAATATATGGGACTGGGGCTGTAAGTGTTAGACGGGTAGTGGTTGGTGAAGTAGTTGGATGCCATGCTCGGATACCATATTCCAATGTGGGAAGAACAAGCGTTTTTAGAGTCAAACAGTGGAAGAGGTAAAAGCACCACCTGATGAAACCAAGCATGCAGTTTGCACGAGAAGCAGTTAACAAGTAAGGGGTGGTGTCCCCTTCGCGAACTTCTTACTCGCATGAGTTTGAGAGGCGTCTGATCCCTGATTGTTACATTTTTTGAATGCGTGTGCGGCGAAATAAACGACGTACAAGACGGCCATAATGATGAGAATGATGACTCCTAAAGAATGCATGGACGAGAAATTAATCGAATATTTATAAAATTGTATAATTAACCATTCACGCCGGATATAAACATGACTTATATTCGAACATATTCGTAATAATCGGGTTCAGTATAAATCTCAGTCACTAACGATTGCATGTTTATCATACAGACAATAAAGTTATCATTTAACAATGTCAATAAAACCCCGCGTCTGTTCTTCCACCTCACTGTTTAATGCCTGCAGGCCAAAAGGTCCATTGAGCACGTCGGGTGAGGTACCTATACGAGTTATCTACACACGGCGGATTAAAGAAGATTTGGGGAAATTTGATAGCGTGCGAAGTCTGTTAACTCCAGGTTATAAGCTTCTACGACATCGTACGGCGAGGGAAAACGCAACGGCGACCGCAGGATAGCCAAGGCATCCGTGCATCAGCCGTAATATTTCCGTAAGATTTCCACCCAAATGTGGCATCGTATACGGGCGCCTTATCCCGAATCGAAGCATATTTGACCTAGGCAGAAGTATATACTTCCGTGCTATTCAGTAGCAAATCGTACAATATTCAGAAAAAAAGCTATAGAGTGGCTGTTCTTGGCCCATGTGGTGCCCATGCGATGCTGTCTACGACGTGCCTCCGTGCAACGATACCAATACATATAACACGGCATCGTTCTTTTCGTGGTGAATATCATTACAACGAAATCGAAATTCGGAAAACCGGAGCATGTTACACGCTTCTAATGGTAGTACGAATGCAACGAGGTACGTGAGATTAGATTCGCTTATACAGCTATAAGTAAATGTTGTGGATTCTGATCATGTTACTAGATCCCTTTACTTGTAACTTACCAGGCGATATTGACTTTCCTCCACCTAAACATAAAATAGATAATACACAAGATGTAAAATTCACATTCGCATAATATTGCGCCTGAGAATAGTATACTAGATTCATGGCGCATTATAAGTGCTCTATATTATTATTATTATTATTAATATGAAAACAATATTTTATACATATTTAAATCAAGTATTGTTTAAATTTTAGAATAAGATGTATATAACATAATATATTTCTAGTTATACGTGAAATCGAAGAAAAAAAAACCCAATATATTTTATCAGTTCTACGACCACAGGAAATTAGTATGCCCATAATTCCATGTACCCGATGAAACAAAAGGATATTTATTAAGATCAATATTACTGAAGATGAATGCATATCTTAGGTACCTCATTATAACGTGTTTAAAAAAGAGTGGTACAATCAGGATTTAAACAAAAAATATATGATAATAATTATGAACAATCTTTAGTGGAAGAGTAGTGCTTTCCGATGCCCTTTGCTTGATCTATTTCCCTTCAGCGGATCTCGAATTATGTATGATTGTATACAATAATTATTTTTGTATTAAGAGAATACCAGAAACTACAGCGGTGGACACTCCGGGTGGACACTCCTCGAATAAAGACCAAGATTAATGCATCGGACTGGATTTTATCGTCACTGTAGTACATATTATAAACTAAACTACAACACTATCAAGGATAATGATGGACTTTTAGACGTTTTACTAAGTTTGGAGTAACTGGATTGAAAATGATACAACTTCATGAAAAGTGACTGCATATAGAATTTTCCCATACGGCTACGTTTGTGGAAGTGCACTGCTACATTGACATTTGAACTATTATTTTGTAATGTAATGGTGCAGGTTTTGGTTACTAAAATTCAGTTTGACAAAAACTGTACTCTCTTCACCAAAACTCAACTATCCCTTTAAATGTAATATTTCATTAATATGATTCCATATTTTCAGTATGTCATTCTTATCTCTATCTAGAAGATAATTTTAATGCATCGATTTAGCTTTCAGTAATATCTTTGGTAAGGTGTTTCTATATCTTTTATACTACGCTGTTTATTAATTGTCATATTTTATCCTAGTCAAAAAGAGATACCGGAATAGTGTGCTGGATGCCAGAACCTACCCAGGTGCAGATGCCAACACAGACCACAATCTTGTAGTTGCGAAGGTGCAAATTAAACTCAAGAAAATATGCATTGGTAAGCGAAAACCATGCTGGAATCGGGAAAAGACTAAAGGGCCCGAAGGCCAGCTGTTCCGAGAGGCAGTTGAACATATTCTTACAGAGGAGACAGATGAAGACAGGGCTGATACAGTAGAAGAAAAATGGGAAAGACTGAAGAACGCCATACAAACTAGTGCAATGCAAAATATTGGCAAGGAATCTAGAAGAAAAGGAAAAAAACCATGGGTCACTCAGGAAATGCTAGACAAAATGGACGAAAGAAGGAAATGGAAAAATGTGGACACAGATTATGCCAAGAAGGAGTACAGGCGACTGAATAATGAACTGAGAAGAGTAACCGACTCGGCTAGAGTTGAGTGGTGGAAACAAGAATGTAAGGAGCTGGAAGAGCTAGCACAGAGAGGCCGACATGATTTGGTATATGAACACGTGAGAAGATTGTGTCAACAGAAGAAAGGTGCTGTAAAACAGAAAGGGGTACTCAGCGAAACAGGCGAGCTTCTGACTGAACAGGATGACATCAAGAAACGATGGGTAGAGTACATCGAACAGCTCTATGCTAAGGAAGACAAGCCGGATATAATCTTGCTGGAAGAAGAGCTGACACTTGATGTTGATGAAATTGGCCCTGCAGTCATCGAAGCAGAGATAGAAATTGCGCTGAAAGAGCTGAAAACGGGCAAGGCTGAAGGAACTGACAACATCCCATCAGAACTGATCAAAATACTTGGAGAAGGAGGGAAAGAAAAACTAACAGAACTCTGTATGAAAATGTACGATGAAGGAAAGTGGCCATCTGATTTTCAGAAAAGTATTCTGATTCCTATAGAGAAGAAAGCCAATACCAACAAATGGTATTTGTGAAGAACACAGGACCATAAGCCTAATATCACATGCATCAAAAATTATGCTAAAAGTATTACATCGTAGGCTAGAAGCAAAAGCAGAAGAATATCTAGGAGAGGATCAGTTTGGCTTTTGTAGAGGGAAAGGTACCAGAGAAGCCATTGCAATGATGAGGGTCCTCAGTGAAAGAAATATCGAACACAATCAAGACATATACGTTTGTTTTGTTGATTTCGAGAAAGCTTTCGACCGTGTGATGTGGGAGAAGCTTATGGAGATACTCAAGAAAATTGGAGTAGACTGGAAGGACCGAAGGCTCATTGCTGAACTGTACATGAACCAAGAAGTTACAATCAGAGTCAATGGAGAGGAGTCAAGTCCAGGCACAATTGGACGAGGCGTGAGACAAGGATGCCCACTCTCACCTCTACTATTCAACATCTATGTAGAAGAAATGGTCAATAAGGCACTTGAAACAGTAGAAGACTGCATTACAGTGGGTGGCTGCTCTCTTCAAGCTGTGCGGTATGCAGATGACCAGGCAATGATAACAAGCACTGAAGAAGGACTACAAGAAATGGTAACACAACTCAATAACACCAGCGAACAATATGGAATGAAGATTAACATCAAGAAAACCAAGGTGATGAAGATTGGAAAACTGCCATCCAACCTGAGAATCAGTATTAATGGACAAATATTAGAACAGGTTACAGAGTTCAAGTATCTGGGAAGCGTGCTTTGCGAAAGTGGAAGATGCTCGAAAGAGATCAGAACTAGAATTGGAATGGCAAAGAATGCTTTCATGAAGAGGAAGGAACTTTTCACACGGAGCATAAATCTCAATCTGAAAAAGAGATTAGTGAAGTCCCTGGTATGGAGCATCCTTCTCTATGCATCTGAAGCATGGACCATCATGAAATCAGACATCAACAGATTGGAAGCCTTTGAGATGTGGTGCTGGAGACGCATTCTGAAAATCAAATGGACAGATAGAATCAACAACGAAAGAGTGTTGGAGACAGTCGGAGAAGAGCGGAAACTAATTGGAATCATCCAGAACAGAAAGAGGAAATGGGTGGCACACAGCATCAGACATAACAATTTGCTCAGACTGGTACTGGAAGGAAGAATACCAGGAAAGAGATCAAGAGGAAGGAAACGCATCATGATGTTGGATTCTGTTACGAATGGCCTATATGGAGACTTTAAAAGAAGAGCCATGAGAAGAGAGGTGTGATGGTGATAAGGACCTGCTCCTGAGCAGAATCACCAGAAGAAGAAGAAGAGATTTAAAGGGATAGTTGAGTTTTGGTAGAGAGGGCGCTAGACTACTTATTTTTTTGGTGAGGTAATGAAAAACTGAGTGTAAAATTTGAAAGACCATAATATTTAAATAATAAAATCATCTTTGTTTGATCAAAATCGGTTCAGAGACGGCTGAAATATCCATAAATATAACAATTTGTAATAAACCTGGGGCCCCGGGTTTATTAGAGAATTTTGAACCAGCCGTTAAAAATTCAAAAAAAATGCTTCCTCTTTTCAAAAAGTTACAAAATAGGTATTTAAATAGTTGTTGGTTATTTCTCTATCTAATCACTATTTCAACAAAGCATCACATGCACAATATGTTATTCAAAATGGTTGAAACCGATGAGTGTTTAGAGAGTGCCCTCTTACGTTTTAACGGCACTTTTTGAATGATAACATGATCTTATATTTACTACGTCATTTGTAATTTTGTGTTCCTTTCTAGTTATAACTATTAGTTTGTAATGTAATAATGCAGGTTTTGGTTACTAAAATTCAGTTTCACCAAAACTGTACTCTCCTTACCAGAACTCAACTATCCCTTTAAATGCAAGTTCCTGTTTATACAGGTGTAATTTTTGGAAATTGATTTTGCTATAACAAGTGTTAGCAATGGCTTTTTAAAAACGTGTTTTCTTATTTCTTGCGTTATAAAGAGTACATGTTTGTCACAAAATGTGATAAAATTGGAATAGGAATTACATCAGTACAATTAAAAGTGTTTTCCCATGAAATAAAATCTAGCTTGTGAGGAATAATTATTTTGTATAGCTATATACGGAACCTTTTCTCAGGAGCACGATTTGTTAATGGGACTTGCGTGCCAATTTTTCAATAGGACTTGTGTTTAAAAAAAGTTATCAATTAAATCAATTAAATTACGTTTAATATTGCCCTTGTATGACATGGTTTGCCCGGAAATAACGTTATATCATGACATGAGTTTGTCCGAATGCGACATGGATTTCTTCTTCTTCTTTTTCTTCCAATATAGTGCAGCTTCAGACGTGAAGATTACACACTGTTTAACATGGATGTACCCGAATATGGCATGGACTTATCCGACTATGACATGGTTTGCTCGGATTTTAGGTGCTTTTTGCCCGAATATGGCCGTTTTTTAAAACTTCAGCACCCCGCCTAATATGCATATGAGTTTGCCTACATAATAATTATACTCCAGATAAGTATCAGCTTTGAAAATGTTACGGAAAATAAGGCGATTGGCCCAACTTATTGATAATTTGTTTTTGAAATAGTATATACAAACTATACATGACAACATTTGAACCTTAAAATCATGTTATGTAAGAAAAAAAAAATTATTTTACTCTCTGTCTGGCATGTTTTTTCAGGTGTAATTGGTAAACTTTTTTTTAACAAAGTGTATACAAAATATATATACGAATGTAAAACAAGATAACACTTACTCCTTGTATCGCATGTGATTCCTGTGTATCAGCTGAATGCCAGGGCCGAATCCCGAACAGCAGCACAAGTGCCTCCATTCAGGCAAGGGTTCGATTGACAAGCAGCTGCAAAATGAAACAAGTACATCTCAATTATACTTAGATTCACTTTATGTATTTTTTAAATGTATCATTTCATTTATTCATTGATTTGTTTATCTATAATTTGTTTTTCTTTATTTGATATTTTATTTATTTATTTGTGTATTGTATTCATATAAATGCTAATTTTCTGTTAGTTTCTTTGTTTGTTTCTTTGTTTCTTGGCCGTTTTCAAAACTCCATGGGCATGGGGCTGCAGCCACCAGCCCCCCCCCCCCCCCCCCCCCCTACGCTTATGCCCATTCGGTATATTCAGATACAGTTACTTTACATTACCCTCTGGCTCTGATTCGCACGCTATTTTGGTTATTTTGGTTATCAACGTTCGGTTGCTATTATTTTCAGTTTGAATGTACAGAACGCTTGTTAGTTTTCTTTGTTTAAAAACAGTAAACGAGTTAACAGACTCCAAACTCAATTGATCACATTTCACATTCAAAGCAGACATGGTATATACATGCAGAAAAAAAGAATAAAGGGATGTATACCCGACAAACAAGAATTTGATTTTGTATTGCATAGCAACTTGCATAAGATGTTTCTTTTCCATAAACCATATATGGTACCGGCAATTACATAAATTGTTATAGATAATTATCAACGACAAGCGCAATTAAGAAATCTGTATAATTCAGCAAACGTTAGTTTAAAATTAAACAATAATATAAATATCTGCCACACTGTAAAACAAAAATAGCGTTTTTTACGGGAAATTCCTGGCAGTCGTAACGCCAGGAACCCCCGTTATTTTACGAGAGTCCTTGCTATTTTATAGCCTCACGTAAAATTACAGGTTCCTGTTAATGATCATATTGTAATTTCACAGTAGCTTTCTGTATTTTTCATGTCCTATAATCTTGTAAAATTCAAGTTATCTCTGTTTTGTAACAGCGACTTTCCTGTTAAAATATGATGTTCCTTTTTCTGAATACTGTTTTTCCACATATTCTTTCTGTATTTTCCTGGCTGTTATTTGTTACAGTGTAGTCCAATCCTCCTAGTCCTAATAACCTACGACATACATAAGCTTATACCTATCGTTCATATCCATCTTCCTTTGTTAACGATTAGTAGCTTATAAACATGGGTCAACAGGACTATGTTTTTTAATGGTTAGTACTTAAACACAGACGTTAAAACATCATTGCATTCATGAATTTCCACCCAAAAGGGGTTAACAAGAGTCCACTGATAATTAATTATACTAATTTGAATCAAAAATGAATTTCGATAATCATTTTCCAAAATAACGGGATTATGAACAGATTTTTTTTTTTTTTGCAAAAGCACAAACTAGCTCATGAATATTCATGAACCTGTTACAAATTACTGGAAATGTTGTGGTTTAACCCTATTCTAACTGGGCTATTTCAGACCAGGTTTTTACTGGGGGGGGGGGGGGGTCAATTTGACCCCCCCCCCCCCCTTAAGATCTCGAAGACCGATTGTCCGATTCACGCGAAATTTTGCATGGAGGTACATTGAAGTATAAGCAACGTGTTCATGTTTTCGTTTAAACGATCCAATGTTAAATGTGCAAATTATGCGCATATTAATTAGCGAAAGTATGCTAATTTATGCAGAAATCCTCTTTTTGTCTGTAAATCACTAAATGTTGCTCAGAATATGCTAATTTTGTGCATGATTATTCTTTATGACTTAATTAACAGGTTTTCAGAAGAAGAACAATTTTCTTTATGTATTTCTTTGTTTTTGGAATTTCTTATGTATTTCTTTGTTTTTTTTACTTATGTTTTTTATTGTTTTTTTCAATGGAATAAATTATTGACCATTATCCAACCATTTTTAGCCAAAAATTTAATGATTGCAGTGATTAGAATGAAAAATAATGAAGGCTTTGTGTATTCTAGGAAAAAAATCAATTTCCATATGATTTGTACACAAATCACAAAATTTAGCGATTTTTGGGCCGACGATCACTCACGAAAAGTCACGTGACTTTACAACGGTATATCTGATCGTCGCAAATTTGGTCTCAAAAGTTGCGCAAGACTTCAATGAAATTATCGCGCGAAAAGTCGAGGGGGGGTCAAATTGCCCCCCCCCCCCCCCCCCCAGTTAAGATAGGGTTAACGGTATACCGTAGAACCCGCTGTGAAGCACCTATCGATGTCTTGTTTTTAAAGAGCGCTCTCAAACTCCGAAAGAGAGACATTATTCACGAATGCAATTGATGGTCATGAATAATTGAATATTCATGAGAATAATAACGAAGGTGAATCTCATGAAAAGGCCGCCTAAACTAGACAATGTGACTGTGTTTGATATGGGGTGTGTACAGGGGATCCCACCCCCATGAAGCTCTTGTCCCTGTTGTTAGTGAGGATTCAAACAGATGAATCAACTCACAGGACAGGAACAAACATGATAGGACAATTTGTAATGAAGGTATATAGGATATATTAAATGCAGACAATCACAGTAAAGCGTTCAATATACGCCTACCTGATCACCACTTTCAACGTTCTTGCCCCCCCCCCCCCCCCCCCCCGTTCGTCAAGTAAACGTTTACCACCCTACACCTCTCTGGGTTGCATTAATTCAGCCACTGGTGTCCTATATGTATTAGCCTCTAATCAAGGCTCTATATGGCTGGGATATCGATCATACATTACGAGCTGTGCAGATCCCGCGCCGCTTGCATGTTGTACAACTAAACCCCTCAAAAAAAGTTCGGAAACTCAAGTTTGATCGATTATATCTATTTTATCAAGAAATCATAATGGTTATATTTGGTATCACTTGAAAGGGTGTGTATACCTCTTTAAAATGATACCAAATTCGTAAGCATCACGAGCACGAGGTATGCGCAGTATACTTGAGAATGGGGGAAAGTCAGAAGTGAAATGTCACAAAATGCGCCAACAAACTTCAGTTGGAAGGTCTGACACCCATATCACGGTCTTTCTCAAGTTCAAATTCTTTCGACGATGAATATCTTGTCAATGAAGAAATACTGTTGAATATGGTATCAGACAAAAGCCTGTTTAATTATCTTTCCAATGACACCTCACTTGGAATACTTATGAAAGCCGGGTAGGTACAATTAAGGTGAATATTTGGGAGGATCGACAGCAAAATGTAAGCAAAATACATTTGACTGTGTGAAATTGAAGGCGTTGCATCCAAAAACGACTTTTGTGGGGATATCTTAGTACTTTACTTTACATAATCATTATGAAATGCAACATTATGTTAAAGCGTGTTAATTTGTCAATGAAATAATGCCCCATTCATAGTGGTTATGTGCTTGAGGTGTGTGTAGTACCTCTAAATGTATGGGGCTCAAAATGACACGTTGCTAAGTCGACTTTCTCCCGTTTGATACGTGATAATAAGGGCATACCTACACGGTCGAAGAGGGCGTTAATATGCCAGTTCTGGCCGGTTTGCGTAGGTCCAGAGAAATTTGAAGCATTTTCAATACATCAAGTTTGTGAGTTTCCTGTATTACACACTCACATTCAGCATAATCATTGCAAATGAGACATCATATTAAAGGTAAATTAACGAGCTTTCCGATAGTGCAAAACGTACTGATGATAGAGTTAAGATTAATACAACAATATCTTACCGGAATCTTGAAACAAGAAGCCATGGTCTTAAATTCATACCATTTATAGACCCCCATATCCGGTTTTACTGCACACACCCCAATAGCATAATTATTACAGGTGAGACATGATTTTAAAGAAAAATAAACACGCTTTCACATGATACTAAATTTACTGATGATTATGCAATTTAAAACCCTAAAACATCCCTCCAATAGTCGTTTTTCGATGCAACGCCTTCAATTTCACAAAAAGAAATGCATTTTGCAACATTTCCCTTTCGGCCCTCCCCATGTTCAGCTGTACCATACTTAACCTGTTAATAAAATGGTTACGGACATAACCGTATTGAAAAGATAGACACATGGGCTTTAAAATGATACCAAATTTGATAAGTTTAAATCATTTTGAACACGCTACAATCTTCGATACAACTTGAACATTAAAAAATACGGCACAAGAGTCAAATTTCCCAACTGAATACTTTCGGCCCGTTTTGCGACATTTGACTTCTGACCGTCCTCCATTCTGAAACGCACTGCGTATTCCCTGATTTGAAATGAATGACAAATAATGTACCATTTCAAAGGGAAATCATCATGCATTGCAATGACACTAAAAGGAAAAAATACAATTTGACAATAAAAGTGATACAATCGATCAAACTTGAGTTTCCGAACTTTTTTTGAGGGGTTTATATTGCATTGTCTGATCGCTGCGCTCGGGTATACACGTCTCGCGCTTCGCGCTCGGTTTGGGTGTTCGCGCGGGGGCCTTGACAAAAGCCAAAAGGCTATATATGTATGTGTGTTTATTGTTTCAATACAATGGTTTCCTGTTGTTCGGTTTAAAGACTCAGGAAAAAAAGGTAAATGGGTATTTGTAACGGTATTATAAGCTTTGTTTGTACGACACAAATTGTTATTGTCCATGCAGACCTTAAATTCGACGTTGTCACTGACAACCTGCTCCTTCGGTAACACTTTATGCCATATACATTGCAAGATCATTCATCCACCCACTGAACAAAAGCTATTTATGCATACATCAGAGTGCTTGACAACAGACAATGCTTGCCTGACCTTTCATTAAAAAAACATGTTTGATGAAGCAAGAACGATAACGTGTGCATTCAAACTTAACAAATATAACCTGATTGTGTCGTGTCGTGTGTCAGGTTCGTATTACCAGGGTCAGATCCAAGAAGGTGAAAAAAGAAAAATGATTATGAGAAACAAGAATCATGAAAAAAAGATGACACAAAAAATAAATCACAGACAATTGAAAAATAAAAATTTAAATAATAAAATTAAAATTAAAAAAATTAAAAAAATTAAAAAAACATAAATTAATGTAGCGTGTAATTAACATTTAATCACAATATAAATATAAACATTGAACTTAATTCCCAAAATAATGTACACAAAATGGCACACCTAAGAAGATTCGAACCAGTTCCACCAGGTTGATAGGTTTTGAACACAAGTTTTTTTTCCCGATGAGCTAACTAACAAACTTCATATGTGACGTGGTATTTATCGTTAGATATCTCTAAACCTCCATGTCTAAATTAGGTGATATGTGTTAAGTTCGAAAGAACACATGTAATCGTTTGGGCTTTTCTATGAAAGGTCAGACAAGCATAGTGTTTGCAGAATGTATGCAGAATAGCTTCTGTTCAAGGGGTGAAGTATCTTACAAGGTTGGGGCAGGGTCTGCATGGAACAATAAGAAAGTGTGTCGTACAAACAAAGCTTATAATACCATTACAAACAATCTCATTTACCCTTTTCCTGAGTCTTTAAACCGAACAACTGGAAACCATTGTATTGAAACAATATACACACATACATCTAGGCCACCAGTGGCTGGATTAATGCAACCCAGAGTGATGTAGGGTGGTAAACGTTTACTTGACGAACGGGGGGGGGGGGGGGGGTGCAAGAACGTTGATAGTACTCCATACATGTAGGCGTATATTGAACGCTTTACTGTGATTGTCTGCATTTAAGATATCCTATATACCTTCATTACAAATTGTCCTCTCATGTTTGTTCCTGTCCTGTGAGTTGATTCATCTGTTTGAATCCTCACTAACAACGGGGACAAGAGCTTCATGGGGGTGGGATCCCCTGTACACACCCCATATCAAACACAGTCACATTGTCCATTTTAGGCGGCCTTTTCATGAGATTCACCTTCGTTATTATTCTCATGAATATTCAATTACTCATGACCATCATTTGCATTCGTGAAAATGTCTCTCTTTCGGAGTTTGAGAGCGCTCTTTAAAAACAAGACATCGATAGGTGCTTCACAACGGGTTTCTATACGGTATTCGTATTTATTTCTACAAGAAACTAGGTTTTTTAACAGGTTTACCTGTTTTGTTTTTTCACAGACCTGGGTAGTAAAAGAAACTGCCCGTGTTGTTAGCATAGGCCTAGGTCTATACAGGATTTGTTCTGTTTTTATAAAATAAATTGTCGCTTTTTGTTGACAGGAAAATTGTCGCCAGTAAATAAAAACAGAACCATGCGAACATTTGTACAACAAAACAGGGAAAGTTGCAGGTAGTACGAAAAACCGTTTATTAACAGTTATGAATGTAGATAATTGTAAATAAAAGATAATTTCCATAAACGAACAACATTTCAGGATAAATTCTGTAAAATTGATAAAACGGTGAAAATTTGTAATTTTATATATGAATAGACTTACTTGTCCAGAATGAACCAGAAATATTATGTGTATAAGAATAAACTTAATCATACAAATTTTGTTAAATATTTTTCAAAATATTATTATGTAATAACAAATGAAAAGTTCTTTTTTGAATAAGTATAAAAAATAATTATAAGAGTAAGATGAGTGTTCATATATGTTTATACATCAATAATTATACAAACCTTTAACAAAATCCTGATATAGAAGCTGCAAGTGCCGATATTAACATAAACATCTACCGCAAAGTATATGACTTGCGTTTTCCCAACGCTGAAGGTTGAACCGGGTTCGTAATTGGACAGAAACCACTCGAGACCAGAGTTATCAGTGGCGTTGGGAGCAGTCCAGTTTACTTGTACAGTTTCTCCAAAGTCCACAGAGAGTTCGATGTTAGAAGGACAACCAGATATAGTCGGTGGTATCAGGTCAACTTTATGCTAACAGGTGGTAAAATAAAAGAACAATCATTATCAAATCATAGTTGATGTTTTAGACTATGGTGAATTCAAGACAGCTTTACACTTAAAACGACTCCGATTTGTTCCTACCCTTGTGACCAAAGCAAGCGATGCCCAGTCTCATACTCACGTGTTTTTTTAAATATTTTTTAACTGGAACTGCAACGAATTTGCAACGTTTTACTAGAACGAATCGACTCGATTTAGCCACGGATTTTGAAGAATTGTACGGCGACTCAGTACGAATAGTCGTTCTTCGTCGTTGCTCGACGAGTCAGTTCGTCCTTCTTTTGTCTTAAACCATCGCGGTGGAAAAATCGTCGCAGAAAAAAAAGTTGCGATCCCATAGTAGCGATTTCTACCGTGGGCGAATCGCAAGACGACCTGACTCGATTCGAAGGAAAATTCTCCGTCTACTTCTTGTTTTCCGCGCAGTCATCGTATGCTACGTTTTGTGGCTTTCTACACCGTTCTGCGTCGTACTGATTCGTTGCAGTTCGCCTCAAATCGCCATGACATAATACGAACTAGAACGGAAAGCAACAATATGTGCAATTACGCGGTACGAGTTAGAACAAATTGCAACGGTTTGAAAATGACATAACGAATTCGCAACGGTAACTTGTCACGATTTTGATATAATCGTGTTGGCGCGACGTGTTGACGTTTTAAAGAGTTAAAGACGGCGGTTTTGGCCCTGCTTTCACGATTTTCATCACGATGCGCAACGGTTTTTGAAAGAACAGATACGATGTACAACGATGCAACAAGCGATTTTCTCCACGAATGCCAAATCGTTGAGAAAACCATGAGTATGGGACCGGGGCTTTAAAGGGCAATGCAACTCAATAATAGAGTTTATCCTACTTATTATCTTAATATGCCTTTTTATTATATATAACATAACTCCGACTCAGATTTCTGCTTTGGGAGAAATATGTGAAAACTCTATCGGGTTTACCACTATTCATGCGAACACTGGAGGCCGCCATTATTAGGTGTGTGCGGACTTATGGTCAGTGATATGCACTAATGCATTTCAATAGCACCTATTGAAACCATTGTCTGAATACTTGTATAGGCTTTGACGAGTCTGTAAATCAGTGAAAAGCTTTTTGTTCTGCCCGTAGCGCACTCGTCATAGTTTGCAAAACATGTCGGGCAATTACCCAATTACAAGAACATGGCCGCTCCCATCACCTTTTGCCGCCGTAAGAATTAGTAAAATGTGGGTATGTTCACGTAAGGATTTCATGGGATCCAGGAGGCCAAAATTGCCAAGTTATGTATCAAATAAAATGTCTGTTCACCCAGTGGCGTAGCGAGGTCGGACTGATTGGGGGGGCACGAAAATTATTGAGGGGGCACACCTTATGTATTTCTTTGTTTTTTCAAAAAATGGCCCCTTATGTTTTCTATTGTTTTTTCGAAATTATTGGGGGGCACGTGCCCCCCCGTGCCCCCCCGTAGCTACGCCACTGTGTTCACCCTCTAAACGATAATAATAGCCGAAAGCCATAGTTTCATTGCCCTTTAAGTATGACATACATGGGCTCGGGGCAATTTCTCAGGGGGCTGAGGTCTTTTGCCCGAATTTACGAATTTTCACCTGAAAAGAAAAAGAACACAATTATAAGTTCCTCGCCTCTTTGATCCCCGAAGATGACATGTTTTCAGTTGTTTAGTTCTTAAAGGGATCTAGTAACTTTTTTGACATGTGCAAAAAGTGATGAATGGTTGATACAATGTGTAGTTTTATGATTTGATATGTCCTCTGAGTATTGTGTGAAAAAATGGCCGAGTAATGAGCAAAAATGCAAAGTGATATTCCCTTACTCATTGCATTGACTTTGTATCCGGTTATGACACTGCTCAAATGTGACATGATTTTGCCCGAATATGACATGGATTTTGCCAAATATGACACGATGATGATTTTGCCAGAATATGACATGATTTTGACCGAATATGTCATGATTTACCAAAATTTCAGGTGCGTTTTGCCAGTATATGGCAGTTTTTAAAACTCCAGGGGGGATACAGCCCCCAGCACCCCGCCTCCTACGCCCATGATGACATGGAATGCTAGTAGTATTGTTCAATTTATATATACCAAAAACGGAAGTGCGTAGAACGCATTGTTCTTCAAATTAGTAACCAAGACTGGAAATATATCATAATACCAATAGTTTCGTAAAAACATTAAGGGGTAGTACATATCTGGTCAAACTTAATTTTAGTAACTGAAACCTGAACGATAATCTTTAAAACTAATAGTAATTCACCGATGCTTAAATAGTAGGAAAACATAATATAAATGGCTAAGGTAGAAGGTTGTTTCTAACCAAAAGGCAGCTGTCAACACGGGAGGCCTCCATCTAGACAACTGAAAGTTTCGACAATTCCTTGTCAAGAATTGTCGATGTGGCGTTTGGTACAAAATAATTATTCGAAAGGGAGATCATCAAAAAACAATTTAAAAACAACTTTGATATATTTACAACATTGTGTAGTTTTAAGAAATACCTTTTTAACAGTTATCCCAATCGGATATATTTATGGAGATTTCAGCTGTTTCGGTACCGACTTTGCTCAAACAAAGCTTATTTTGTCTTTAAAATCCTGTGCCCTTTCAAATATTTCACTTAGTTTTTCATTACCTCACAAATGAATTTATTTTGGTAACGCCCTTAATACCAAAGCAGTACAATACCTTTCATATAAGATTACACTTGCTGTGTTATTTTCATGAGTTTTCCCAGGGAAATATTTATATATGATAGTTTTGACGACCAGAATAGAGCCTGTCTGATAAGAAACACGTACATACAAGCCAAGTAAGGCTGTATATCCGGGTTCTTATTTAAACCACGCTAAGATGTTATGGAAACATATAAAACAAAACAGTTGTCCAATTTTCCATTTGAATAACAGTCTAGCGAACCTTGGGCTGGCAAAGTTCGCTTTGCATATCTACCTTCAATGTCGCACAATTGTCCAGTATATAGCGGGTCACATGCGCAATTGAAGCTAGAATTATCACTGGATGATCGGCATGTAGCGTTATTTCTGCATGGGCTTGAGTCGCAAGGGTCTGTCAGTAAAATTTTGATTTCATAAGCAAAGTGAAAATTACCATAAGAACCAGACAAATCATTAAAAAAAAAAATCATATTTTATCCAACAAACAAAACATTTATATCGAAAATAATATCGCTAGTGATATTCGTTTGTCTCGCAATGTATGGTCAACAAGGAATCTAAAAGATCACGACGTTTCGTGTGCCGCTGCAACACTTTGTCAAGTGATATAATCTAATGTAAGCAATCGTGTTTTATACTCTTCGTCGGCTCCAAACGCACTATCTCGCATGAGCGAGTACGTTCCTAATTGGTCAATAACGGGCAAGGTTGATTGGCCGGTGCACACGGGTACTCAACCAATCAACATTTATAGTCGTAGGATATTGCGCAGATTGCCAAGTTTATTTGGTTGGTCTTCTGTATTGTTCATGAATATGATAATAAAGTTGTTATGGAATGTAGCTACTTGTTTAAACAGTTCATATAATGCATACATTGATAACATACGGTATGACTTGACTTACTTGTCCAGAATGAACCGGAAATATTATGTGTATAAGAATAAACTTAATGATTCACATTTTGTTATGTTTTTCAAAATATGTATATTTTTCATAATTATACACATGTTATAATATAATAATAGTAACAGTAATAGTAATTTTTGAATAAGTATAAAGAAATAATTATAAGAGTAAGATGCGTGTTCATATATGTTTATACATCAATGATTGTACAAACCTTTAACAAGAATCCTAATATAGAAGCTGCAAGTGCCGATATTCCCATAAACATCTACCGCGAAGTATATGACTTGCGTTATCCCAGCACTGAAGGTTGAACCGGGTTCATAATTGGACCGAAATGACTCGAGACTAGAATTATCAGTGGCGTTGGGGGCAGTCCAGATTACCTGAAGAGTTTCTCCAAAGTCAACACAGAGGTTGATGTTAGAAGGACAACCAGCTACACTCGGTGGTATCTGATCAACTTTAAAGATAAAAAGGGAGGGAACGAATTTAAACAAAACAATAACAATGTGACAGGTGCATGTATAATTTTCATTCCCAAATTTTGTGCACATATTATTTAAATATTTAAATTAAAAATAACATCATTACGATTAAAAACAAAAGTTATTTCTAAATATCTATAGACGTTATCATAAAAGGGACGGGCCAATTACAAAATTGAATATGTTTCAATTCCTGTTTCAGGTAACCTTTCAAGAATATATATCTTTTACATCACTAATTTCATTTCAATTTATAACCAATTTATTTCAAATAAAATTGATTAGATACTTAGGTATGCGACGTGCATGTGCTCGATTACAAATAATGATGATTACAAGAACATGCGTGTGCATACAGATATCTAAAGAGTAGAACAACACAACACATATGAGACATATAAGAGCAGGTAGTGGCGTAGCTACGGGGGTAGTGGGCGGCAAAAGCCCCCTCCCCAATTAATAGAAAACAAAACAAACAAAAAACATCACGGGAGAATCAGTCTGACCATGCACGCTACGTTATTAAAAGAGCAGGGCAGAGGGGCAAAGTAATTCAGTTGAAGGAGAAAGGATGAGATAGGTGGATTGAATGTTCTGATGTCAGTGCACCAGTCTGGTGCTCTTACCTGGCAATTCGCAGTTGGGTGGAAGATAATCAGATGGACACGTGCAGTCATAGATACCATCTCCAAGTGTTGCACAGGTGCCTCCATGAAGGCAAGGGCTGTCCGCGCAGGGGACTGTTGGCGATGGAGTCGCCCTTACTCCTAGAAAAAAGAAACACATATAATATACTGTTTTTCTGTATGCCTATGTTCTTATTTTGTACAATCTGCAATGTTGTAATATGTAACTGTTATATTTAGCTCAATGGCCCGAATTTTCATCAGTGGCTCAACTTGAGCCTGGGCTAAAAAGACAAAGACTACTGGTAACCAGTTAAACCATTTTGCACCTGCAGACTTATTGTCTTGTCGATATTGGTTCCCGGAAATATTCTAATTGCTTCCTTTCATTATCCAGTCAATCCCTTGAGTTCTGCTTATAGGCATCAGGACAATAGGCCCTTTGAAATTCAGTCATAGTATAGTCGGTCATCAGCCAAATTGCGTCCTGGATCATCCTGGACATTGTATAGCTGGTGACCAGTTACACTATGACTGTATTTCAAAGGGCCCATTGTCCTGAAATTGGTCTTTCTTTTATAATAAACATTTTTACAGTGATAAGTTTACAGATAAAAAATAAAAGCTATAATATCAGGGCCCCGTTTCAGACAGAGATACAGTCGATTGTAAGTTACAATAATTGTTAACAATTAATTGTTACTCAGAAAATTTGCGCATTTTAACTAATCATAATTGCGCATTTAGTCACATGATCTGTTTTACAATTAACCGTATACCTTGCAATCGATTGTATCTCTTTCTGCAACGTAGCCCCGATGATACAAGCAATCAGTCTTTATAGATAGGTCAGCGCTATATTTTTGAGTTTTCTTCAACATATACTGTAGATATTTGTACTCACCAGGAAGGATCCCCGTTGCAAAAGTTATGATCAAGACGAGAGAAAATATAAGCACATTGCCCTCCATCCTGAAGATAATCCTGAATGGGAGGACTAGAAAGCAAATCTATCTAGTTCCGTGGTGAAATGGTAAATACATGTACTAAGATCTGATCCCACTTCTTGGAAATGATCACTTGCCTGTCCTTGTCGTGTTGTTTTAAGCATATAGCGCATATGCCTGTTATATGGCACTGAAACCTCATCATCTCATAAACGTACTTGTTTATAGAAAGGCACATTTCAGTACACCAACATTGCAACATCATTTTACTTTGGCAAAGAATTTGTACATATCATAAGCAAAATTCTGTGCCGAATAAAAAATAATGTTAATGTACATTATCCGTTCAACCCTCCTTGCACTTGTTACGAAAGAATGTACAAACAAACATTGTTTTTAAGTTATTTTCTTGTTCCAGTTTGCGCATAATATGATAATAACCGCGTGCTGATTTTTTTTTTTAACAATGCTATAAAGTGCAGCTAAAATGGTCATAAAATGCTAAAATTGTCATAAAATGCAAAAGTAAATAGAGGGCTATAAGCGAGAGAGCAACATCCGTTTTGTATAATTATATACGGGTGAAATTTTCGTAAAATTTAACCCTATATCAAGCCCAAGCTATTTTGGCCTCCCCAGGCCCAAGGGGGGGGGGGGGGGGGGGCACATAGTGCATCCTCTCAAATTCCTTTATCATTTAATCAATTACTTTCATATTTGGAACACGTGTCAAGCAGGTCAAGCTCTACAAGGAGCAATCATAAATATTCCTTAAGGCCGTCATATTTGTTGACTGGTAAACGGACACATTACTGACGGGGAAAAGGGAAGCTAGAAATCCATGGAATTAAAGCTGGGCGAGTACCAATAGCGATCAGCTTCGAGATTGCCGTAGTATTGTCGATATGATCAAACCTCATTTCAAATCGGATTAACGAAACCCTTTTCATTTTTGGATTAACGAACCCCTTTTCATTTTCGGAATATACAACTCGATTTCATTTTCGGAGAATCGAACCTTCGGAATAACGAACCTCCGGAATAACAAACCTTTGGAATAACGAACCTTCGGAGTATTCGAACCTTTGTAATAACGAACCTTCGGAGTATTCGAACCTTTGTAATAACGAACCTTCGGAGTATTCGAACCTTTGTAATAACGAACCTTAGGAGTATTCGAACCTTTGGAATAACGAACCTTCGGAGTATTTGAATCTTCGGAATAACGAACCTTCGGTATAACGAGCTGTTACCGAAGATTCCACTGAGTAATGTTTGTTTTTCATTTCAAGATATATGTTTACACTGTAATAAGAGGACGCCAGGCAGAAGTTTACAGCTTTTGTTTGCCTTGGACATTTTTGTAAAAACTGCATTATCTACAATACTTTTGGAAAACCTTAAATTGCGGATATTGATGGAATTTTAATGGTGGTTACTTTGATACAAATTATGACTGTTATAAACGAAGAAAATATATCACTACAATTTCGTTTTAATACCAGAACCTTTATGTCCCCATATGCTATCTACATGATCTATTCTACCCGAAACCCAGTGTACAAAACTTGTACTTGATAATAATCATGCTAATGGCCTCGTTAATTGTTTGTAGCATATCAATATAAATGTTGCGTAGTTATAGGTTTCTGGTTTACTAAAAGTATCTACAGGCTGTAGACCAAATGTTTGCAAGAATCACAATTTTCCAATTCGAATGAAAAATCTCTACATGCACAGTAGAAGGAGGGGAGAAAGGAAGAACGAATGGAGGCCAGGATTCGTACGGGGAATCCACGTCAACAAAATTAATAAACAACACAATATGAATCGATTCGCTGTCAGTGACAAGTTCATTTTTAATTTGTTAAATATATAATTGTGGACGTAATGATCACGAAAATAAGTGTAAAATACTACTATTCAATTAATAACAAATATACTCCTTATACCAAAACAAATACATGTATAAGACAGAACTGGGTAGTAAACTTCCATGGAAATTGTAATGGTACACAGTTTACAGTGTCTGTTTGCATGTCCGGCTAGAATTTTGTGCAAGGGAGGCGCGTGTGTTAATCATGATGCTGTATTTTCTAGGTCCGAAGTTGTACAGTCATTATATATAATTAAAACAAAATAATGTGATGTTCGTAGCTGAAAAAAACAAATGCTAAAGTTTAACAAAAATTATTTAGATAAAAGGTTAAAGGGGTAGTTGAGTTTTGGTAGAGAGGGCGCTAGACTAATTTTTTTTGGTGAGGTAAAAAACTGAGTGTAAAATTTGAAAGAGCATAATATTTAAATAATAAAATCATCTTTGTTTTATCAAAATCGGTTCAGAGACGGCTGAAATATCCATAAATATAACAATTTGTAATAAAGCTGGGGCCCCAGGTTTATTAGAGAATTTTGAACCAGCCGTTGAAATTCGTTTTTAAATGCCTCCTCTTTTCAAAAATTTTCAAAAGAGGTTTTTAGATAGTTGTTGATTATCTCTCTATCTAATCACTATTTAAACAAAACATCACATGCACAATATGTCATTTAAAATGGTTTAAACAAATGCATTTTTTGAAAGCGCCCTCTTTAGTTTAAACAGCTCTTTTTGAATGATAACAGGCTTACGAAATGGAGGTTACGAAATGGATTAAAGAAACAGTTTACGTATAGGCAAGTTAATCCATTTATGCAAAGTAGATTAGATTATTGGTTGGTTTCTAAGCAAATAGAACAGGTAGTATTTAAGTGTGATATTATTCCTTCTATGGCTCCGGATCATTCAGCCATTCAGTTGCAATTTTATGATAAGTTAATTCATTCATTTAAGTTTCAGGGATCCTATTGGAAATTGAATAATAGTTTATGTCAAGATATTGAATATATTAATTGTATTAAAGAGGAAATTATTAAATTAAAAGATGAATTTCGAATAGAAATAGAAGATAAAAGAGTTTTATGGGATTTTTTGAAAATGAAAATTAGAAATGTTAGTAGAAAATATTCAAAAGAAAAGGCGAAACAACGAAAACAAAAAATTGGAAATTTGGAAGAGGATATTTTTAAGCTGGAAAATGAATTGTTGAATGGGATAGACCAGGGAAAAGTTGATGATTTGGAACGAAAAAAAAAATAATTACAGGATTGTTATAATTATATAAATGAAGGTATTAAAATTCGCTCTAGAGCTTCACACTATGAATGTGGAGAAAGAGACACTGGATATTTTACTCAATTAATGAAGTCTAATAAAAAGAAAACATTAATTAGTAAACTTTATATAAATGAAAATATTTGTTTTGATCAAAAAAATATTATGCAAGAAATATCTATGTTTTATAGTAAGCTATATGCTCAATCAGAGGAGGAAATTCATTTTGTGGATGATTTTTTTTCAGGACTTGCCAAAATTAAATTCAGATTTGAGTTTATTGTGTGAAGGTAAAATAACAAACGGAGAATGTTTGGCAGCTATAAAAGAAATGGCATGTAATAAATCACCGGGGAACGATGGTTTAAGTGTAGAATTTTATATACAGTTTTGGCCACTAATAGGAAATTTGGTAGTAAACTCTTTAAATTTAGCTTTCGAAAAAAAGGAACTATCTTCGTCACAAAAACAGGCAGTTATGAGTTTAATTCATAAAGAAGGAAAAGACCCCCTATTTATAAAAAAGTATAGACCAATATCTTTATTGAATGTAGATTACAAAATTTTAACTAAAGTGCTTTCAATAAGGATTAAAAAAGTTTTAAATGAAATAATTTCTGTCAATCAGGTGGGATATTTAAAAGATCGAAACATAGGTGAAGCAATAAGAATGATAGATGATATAATTCATCATACATCAGTCAATAAAATACCTGGATATATGATGATAATTGATTTTGAAAAGGCTTTTGATTCAGTTTCACATACTTTTTTGCAGAAGGTTTTAATTACATTTGGTTTTGGACCGTCATTTTGTAGATGGGTGGAGACTATTTATAATAATGCTCAAAGTTGTGTTTTTAATGGGGGCGCATCTACTGGATACTTTAATATTAAGAGGGGTGTAAGGCAAGGGGACCCCCTGTCCCCATATTTGTTTATACTTTGTATTGACATTTTAGTTCGTTCAATATATAAAGACCCTCAAATTCAAGGATTCACGTTTAATAACGTAGAAATAAAACAAATTCTTTATGCAGACGATATGACTCTTTTTATTCGGGACTCCAAATCATTTAAAAGGGTGGAGAAATTGTTGGAAAGTTTTGCTAGAAATTCTGGATTAAAAATTAATAAAGAAAAAACTTTCATATTATTGTTAGGCCCTTCTCAAAATAATGATATTGCTCTTCCATTTGGTAAAATAGTAGAAATAGTGAAGATTTTAGGTATTTATTTTTCTTTAGATGTTGAAGTTCAGGAAAGGACAAATTATAAGGAAATTTTGAGTAAAATTAAAAAGTTGCTATCGTGGTGGAAACAAAGAGATTTAACTTTAATGGGAAAAATTCAATTGATAAAAACGTTTATTTTGTCAAAATTAATTTATGTGTCGGCACTGACACCAGTACCGAATTGGGTATTTCAAGATTTGGATAAATTGGTCTTTGACTTTTTGTGGAATGGAAAAGATAAGATTAAGCGTAATGTAATGTTCTTGGATTATTGTAGAGGTGGGCTAAGATTAACTGACTTTTATTTACTTATTTTAGTGCAGAGGATTATGTGGGTAAAGAGACTTTTAACGGGGGATGCAAATATGGGATGGAAGCAATATTTTAATTATTTAACTAAAGATTTTGGTGGAACTTTGATATTTTATAATAATAATGCAATTATAGATATATTTAAATTAGCATTACCAGCTTTTTATAGAGACATGTTGAACGCTTGGATTGCCACGAAAACATTTTTGTTAAAAGAAAATACTTCTAAAAGGAATGAAATTATTTATAATAATAGATTTGTTTTTATTGATGGACATGTTCCTTTCAATGAACAGTTATTTAAAAAGAATATTTATAGGTTGCATCATATTGTTGATGGGGAAGTTAATATAAAATCAAATGAGGAATTTCAAAGAAAAGGTTTAAATAGTTTAGAGATTATGGAAATACAACGTATTTTTCTTGGTATTCCCCCTTCATGGAAACAATTTTTGAATATAAATATTCACTTAAATATAGATAGGGAATTAGATATGAACCTTTTAATTTTTGAAAAGGTATATATGTTAGATAAGGTTACTTCAAAAATGATATATCATTTTTTATTAAGTAAAAAAGTAGAAAAATCATATGCAGAACGAAATTTAGAGCAGATTTATAATATTAATGGGAAAGACATACAATTAATATTTTTAAGACTTAGAAAATGCACTTTGAATAGTAAGCTTCGAGAATTTCAATTTAAAATGCTTTATAATATTATATATACTAAATTATATTTATATACATTTAAAATGGTTGATAGTAATTTATGTTCTTTTTGTGGTAAATATGAAGAAACTTACGAGCATTTGTTTTTTCTTTGTGAGAAAGTAAAACCAATTTGGGAAGCGTGTGGAAATTTATTTAATTTAGTAGAGATTAGAAATATAAATTGGAAAGATATTCATGTAGGAATAGTTGAGTTAAATATAGGGAAGGAACAGTTATTAAATCATATAATAATTTTGGTAAAATACATGATATTTATAGATAGTAAAAATAGAAATAAACCACCAACTGCTTTGGAGATTAAGAAAAGATTATTAGAAAATAGAAAGGAGGAGAAGAAATTAGCTGGGGACCGTGGTACACTAACGTATCATTTTAGAAAGTGGGACAATTTAGAATAAGGAAGGCAAACAGAAGCAATAAAACGAATAAGGCGGACATAATGGTCGAGATTCTCTCCAGATGTAGGCATGTTTCCTGTGGATGGGTGTGTGGGTGTGTGCACGCGTGTCTGTGTATGTAAGCACTTGTATAGGGTGTTATTTGAGGGGAAAAGAGTTTTCCCCTCTTTCCCCCCCCCCCTTTTTATGTTCATGCTCTGCTTTATTTGATGTACAACAATACAAATTTGTTTGTATCATTTAGATGTAAATTTAATATCATATTTTACATGATTATGTTAAGATATGAAAATACGAATACTGATTATATTATGTACTGATTTCTCGTATTGTTTGTTATTGTTATTTTGTTTTGAGCAATGAATACAATAAATATCATTGAAAACCAAAAAAAAGGCTTTTTACTTAGTCGTTTGTAATTGTTGTATTCCTTTTGAGCATGATGGAGTTATAATTATTAGTTTGTAATGTAATGGTGCATGTTTTGGTTACTAAAATTCAGTTTGACTAAAACTGTACTCTCTCTACCAGAACTCAACTATCCCTTTAACATTACGCTATTTCGCATTAATGTTTCATGTGCTTTTAATTTAATACTTTTTTTTCTCATTCCATTGGAAGTCTGCCAATTCAGTATCACAATTTTTCTTAAGGGTCCCATTTCAGAATATTCAGTGCATGTTCTTTTGTGGGTGGAATTTGGTCGTTATACCATATCTATTTTATCATATTGGTTCACTTATACAATTTATAATCCACATTATTCATAAAGTAAGGTTCACAGCATAATAATAATGTTGAGAATCGGCATAAGAGATAACAATAATTATCCGTATACATGACGACAAAAAGACAGTCTATAGTTACCAAGGGCCGGAATAGTTTGTTTTTTGTTTCTGTTATTGTCATGATTAATTTCTCTACACATTAAAACATAATTTCAGGCAAATATTTTCAATGTTTGCCCTCTGAACAAAGGAAGGGCATCATTCAAAGTCAATCGCTGTATGGGCTAATCCCATTCATCGCGTATAGCATGGAGGCTGCCATTATATTTGTTGAAACCCGGATTTTGAATTGTTCGCGCCGAAATGCTACGTCAAACCCGAACAAACAAGCTTGGCCTCTTTTTGTTAGCTCTCGCAGCTCGCGGGGTTTGTGCAAAAACACAAGGCAAAACGTGAGCCAACAAAAAGAGTAGTTCGGGTTTGACGTTACATTTTACAGCGATCCGAGTTTCATAAACATCAATGGCAGCCTCCTTGGTGTTCGCGATGAATGGGATTATCCCGTACAGCGAGTGACTTTGAATGATGCTCATCCCTTGCTCAAAAGGCCAATGTTGGTCGCATTTGCATGAAATTGTATTTTAATGTTTACAGAACGTAATCAGAGGTGAATATACCTATGTTGGGGAAAATGTCCCTTTAATATCCTTGCATCGCGAGACTATTATAGAGATAGGCATAGCAATGGCCCTTGGTACTTGGACTGCCAGTACCACATTGCGAGAGTTAGCATTATAAACCCTATCTGTCATCTGGAATGCATTTTCATGGTTAACAATTTGACAAGATGGATTGAAAATTGATTAATTTAGCTGGTCTGCATTCATTTCACACCGGCAAAAAACTAACAATTGGCAGCACCATGTAATCAAACAAAATAATATCATGTAATTCACCAAATCCGCCGTCGAAATGACATTATTTTCTAATTAAATTTTTTGTTCAATTGGAAAATATACCGACGGAAAGTGATTACGTATTAAGGTATGTGTGAAAGTATGAATATTCATCATCATTGATCATTGACAGATGTTTTGTATTTGGGATTCCCTATAAAACAGTGCGATATGGGTTCCTATATTATGTAGTATACATAATAATTATAAATGTGCGGGGGTGCCCCTCTCCCACTGTAGGGAGCTTTTGCACGGCGTTTGGGCTTGAAATTGTGCGATTTGGTGCATACCTAAGACAGAAATGTCACATAATAAGTAGTGCAATCTATGGAATCAAACATACATAATGTAAACATTAATGAAAAGGTGTGGGGGAGGGGGAACAATGCCCTCCACTTTCAAGAATATTCAATTATATAGACAAATATACTAATTATCATACTAATTATCAAAGAAAATATATAATTATGACAGCATAGCATTGGCTATAAACTTACATGAGAATTGTGACGGTGCACATTTAGCGTACGGGAGGGGCATGTATATCAATCATGAGGCTGTACGTCCTATAGGCCCGAAGTTGTACAGTCATGATTTTCGTAGCTGAACAAAAAATAAATACGTAGGCTAAATTTAAACAAATAAATATAGATAAGGCTCAACATTATGCTATTTCTCAATGATTTCCATGTGCTTTTAATTTAATTGTTAATGTACATACTTTGTATTTTATTCCATGGGCAGTCTGAATATTCAGTCTGCCAATTCATTATCACAATTCTTAACTTTTCAGAATGTTCAGTGCAGGTTCTTTTTTTTGGGTCGTTATACCATATCTGTTTTATGATATTGGTTCACTTATACAATTTATAATCCACATGATATATCATAAAGTACGGTTCACAACACATGTTGAGAACCGGCATAAGAGTATGACAATAATTATCCGCAATAATATGACGACAAAAAGACAAAAAAGATAGTTACCAAGGGCCGGAATAGTTTGGCTTTATGGCAATGGTTTTTTTCATCTTTGAATGCAATTATATAAACTTTTAATATCCTTGCATCACGAGACAAGATAGAGATAGGCAGAGAAATGGCCCTTGGTACTTGGACTGCCATCATCACATTGCCAGAGTTAGCATTATAAACCCTCACTGTCATCAGGAATGCATTTTCATGGTTAACAATTTAACAAGGTGGATTGAAAAGGGATCAATTTAGCTGGTATGCATTCATTTCACACCGGTAAAAAACTAACAATCGTCAGCAGCATATTATTAAAAACCATACTACCATCTGATTCACCAAATCCATTGTCAAAATTTCTCTAATTTTAAAAAATACAGGTGGAAAAGTAATGACGTATGGAAATATGGATCAAAGTATGAATATTCATGAGCAGATATATTGGGTAACCCCCTTGCCTTTCAGTACAGTATGCATGGATGTGGTGTACAGAATCAAAATGCGCGCAATAACAAAAAGCAGGGAATCCCCGTCAATAAATGTATGCAAATAGACTTCTCACCGTGCTACATTACATTGATTCGCAAATCAATACCAAATAATGGGAGTATAACATTCTATAATCAAAATAGGGACTAATTAAATTGATAACAAATTATATCATAGTTTGAAAATTGAATGATGAAGTTAACAAGCACATTAATATTGTTATAAACATAATGTATGAATGTTGTGGATTGAAATGTTGTGAATGAACCAACGCCATCCATAACATGTCGTATAACGTAATAAAGTACCTGTTTCAAAAAAACGAATTAACAACCATCGCGAGGCATTATCATTTACACAAATAAAATATTTAAGAGAAATTACAGTACATACTGGAGAGGATTATGGTTGCCATGTGAAGGTGTGGGAGGCTTGGGACACATGCCCCCAATTAAATAAATTGTATATTTGCGCCTTCGTGCATGCGTGCCCTCCACAAAATTGTCAAAATGTGTATGCACCACGAATGTTTTGCACTGAGGTACATTTGTAGTTGTTTATGACACTGACGCTGTATTTCCCTGCATACTGGTTGTAAACTTTCGTGGTGCCTCTTGAACCGATCTCTCCACTAACAAAAAAAACAAAAACAAAACAAAACAACACATTGTCGATTTTTGTTGTTTCTCCAGTAAGCTAAATTTTGTTTGGTGGGGCACCTGGGGGCACATACAATTTGCTGGGGCAGAGGTACGTGCCTCCCACCTCGCTATCAGAGACAAGTTCACTCTTAATTTGTTAGATATATTTGTTTTAAAAAAAACGAAACCTGCTCCATGTTTCGACTGGTGATATACAGTATATATACGATTACAATGGTGTATCTGAGAACCGAGCTGGAGTTTTGTGGATTTTGACATGTTTAGTCTATCAGGTTATGTAAAGTAGCAATTTTGTTTGCTATAATCTTGGAAACAGTTTTTAATTTGGTATAAATACATTACTGATGAGAAAAAGTGATGTTTCCATTTTTAATTTTTGGTCCCAGGGTGCATTTTGGCGATTTTAAAGATAATTAGCTAATTTGCATATTTGTGAAATAAGGTCAGCCCTGATAGCAGACTGACGTCTTTATGACGTCTTAATTTGGTCGTAAACTGGTAAACACGTCATATGTCGTACAAACGATCAGAATACGACGTCATTATGACGTATTTTAAAGACCATTTTTGACATGATGACTTATGTCGTATAAAAGACGTAAAATTGACGTCATTATAACATCTTTAAATGACAATTTTTCCACTATTTATTTTTGTCGTAGGAAAGACGTAAAAACGATGTCATTATAACGTCGTTCAAAGACCATTTTTAAGAATGTATTATTGTCGTATAGAAGACATGATAACGACGTCTTTATAATGTCGTTTAAAGACCATTTTTGCCATACGGGTTTATGTCGTATCAATAACGCTATAAAGACGTAAGTTTGACGTCTTTTCAAGACCAATTTTTTGCCATCATTTTTTGTCGTATGGACGCCCTTTCTACGACGTTAATGTGACGTCTTTCAAAGACCATATTCCAATTGTTTTTTGTCGTATGGAAGGACGTAAAAATGACGTTAATATTACGTCATTTAAAGATCACTTTGTCAGTATTTATTTTTGTCGTATAGAAGACGTAACAACGACGTCTTTATGATGTCTTTGAAAGACTATTTTGCCATCATTTTTTGTCGTATGGACGACCACTTTACGACGTCATTTTGAAGTCTTTTCAAGACTAGTTTTTTGCCATCATTTTTTGTCATATGGACGACCTTTTTACTACGTCATTTTGACGTCTTTCAAAGACCATTTTTTTTCACTATTTATTTTGTCATAAAAACGTCTAAAAATTGACGTCTTGATGTCTTTTAAAGACTATTTTTGCCATTATGGTTTGTGTCGTACGACGACGTTAATACGACGTCATTATGATGTGTTTTCAAGACTAGTTTTTGCCATCATTTATTGTCGTATGGACGACCTTTTTACAACGTCATTGTGACGTCTTTCAAAGACCATTTTTTCCAATGCTTTTTCGTCATATTAAGGATG
>JBAMJV010003936.1:0-30907 GCA_037951105.1 Echinarachnius parma | reverse complement strand
CGCCAAAGTTTCAGATAAGCATATTGAAGAAAATCGAAATAAGATACATATCCATTAAGTTTTAGTGAGCAAGTCATTAATTGCTAATTCAGATTAAAACTTTCAGAAGAAATGGTATATTAAAATGTAAATCCGTATAATTGAGTCACTCCTTTTGTTTTGCGCATGTCTTTTTGTTTTTCCTTTTTTGGGCATCTATTCAGAATTGTTAGTTTCAATAGTAATTGATTGAACATATCCCTTGAAAAACTTTTGCTCGTTTTTGTTGCCCCACATTCTAACCCTCAGACATTTATTTTGTAAAACTTTGTATACATGACGTCAACACTCATGAACGGTTCTGATCTATTGATTTCTTATGGCCACTGTTCAAACATGCGATGCAATTTAAAATATTCCTACTGATGTTGTGCCCCGAGAAGCAGCAAAACCGATGAAGACAGTTCCAGTATCCAGCGGCTGACTCTCGTTGTTGAAGGCTCTGCCCGTTCTGGCTTGCAGTTCAAAGTCGTCTCCGTGGTTGTATCGCAGCATTGTGTATTCCCCGTGTCCATTAAACGTGTAGTCGGCACCGTCAAGAGTGTGGATGTGCGGATCGCCGAAGAACCAGGCTACATCACACATAATACACTTTTATTTGAAATGATTAAGGTTATAACAATAAAACTGTTGAAATAATTTGTTTATAAATTATCTAGTCTAAAAACTCTCACATAAATGAATCTTTTCTATGAATAACCTGATTTTCCACAAACTTCATTGATCAAGCCCAAAAGCAATTTCCACACATCAACTAAAGTCATTTACGATCTATAGAGACTATCATACCTTCTTATCGTTTGAAATGTGTGAGTGTTCCAACATTAACAACATGTATCATACAACGACTGTTGATGATTTGAAAAGAAATATCTTTACCCATCCATGGAGATCTGTATCCACGGCAAGTTGCCCGAGGTCGTCGTCTTTGGTATAGGTAGCAGAAGTAGTAGCTGTTTGATTTACTGCAACAGTAGTACCTAGGGAGGATGTCTCTTTCTGCATGCATCAGAGATAAATAATTATGGAGGTTGCTTGATCACGTTATAATACATGATCAATGTTATAAATATATAACAGATGATCGCGTGGCATATTAGTAGTACCCCTCGTGCGCTTTCCAATTGGTAATCAGTTAGATCCCATTTTCGAATTTAGTGAATACCCACTGCACACTTGCATATAATCCATCCAATTAATCAACTGCTCTCTACACGTGATATTTGAACCTAAGGAGCGCTATTTGAACAGTTATATGATTTTCCCAATGCCAATAAGCCGCTTGGAAAAATATGCTACCCAGGAGGTAGAGATCGCTCACACAATGTTTCCAGGATTAAGCGCTTAGATAGTGTTCGATACGATTTAATTTTATATAATAGTTGTTATGTAATGATTACTATAATAGTTAAGAGATTGTATTACATGTACATAAGTTTGCAGCACTTATTTTCCGAACTGGCATAATGCTGAAAGAATTGTTTAACTGCATACAGTACTTTTGTGGTGGGGACGGCGAGATTAGCAATAATGTGCACATGTGTCATTAGAAAATATCATCTGACTTATTAACATACCCGTCGTTGATTGGCTAAACACGGTCAAATGACTGGGTGTCAATTTGGTATGACACCATGGCCAGAGAGTTATGACACCCCTTTGGCGCGCGCAATGAGAGCCAAAGGTACACGTATAATTTACGCTCACCGTATGTTGTTGTTGGCATTTCATTTTCAAATTCATGAATTTGTATTAGCCCGCGGATGTAGCCAGATGATATAACAGTTGTTAACTTTGTCGTCGGGAAAATCACGGAATGTTCCCTCGGGATTTAAAATGCTATTTCGTGAAGAAACTCTTCCCTCAATAGCAGAAATCCCTCAGATGGAACATTAGTGATGTTCCCTCCACCACCATTTAACAACTGTATACTGACACGTAAGGTAGTTTGACTTACCCATCCACTGGAGATATTGTGAGTAAGTGAAGAACCATCTGTTGATGGGAGCCGCCTCGTAGAAGCTTGAGTACCATATGTTACCATAGTAACCTCTTAGCAAGCCCCACCATGAGTACTGACACCTGAAACGTCCTCCGAACCGACCGGAACTCCAAGACTGGAAACACATGTTTGTATCTATACGAAGGAAAAGTCGTTTCGAGTAATTCATAAACCATTGACAGTATTTGTATCACACATTGTCATTGGCACCGTATAACACATCTCCGGCTTGGTACGAACAGTCACGTTCACGTCAGGTTCACGTCACGTGAACGGTTCTGTACCTTTTGTGAAACAGGTCACCCAAATCTACGAAGTGTAGGGTAAAGTGACCCAACAATTTGTCGTTTTCCATGCCGGTAAAACTCGAATCGTCATGTCTACCAAAACGTGACGCGAGTGTTTAATCATTATTTGTAAAAGTGAAAGCGCTTGTTACTAAGACTAGTAATGACGTCATCCAGAATATTCTCCACGACACAACTTTTCCTTTTTGAGCGATGGAATTCCTATGGAGATTGCGTGTTTAAGGATTTGTCGCAGCGCACACAAAATTGTATGTAAGTGAAAGGGGACTACGGACAAAGTATCAGACAGTTGTTAGAGGGAGAAAATAAATCTTTCTAACAGATAACGTTAAATAGAAATGGATAATCAAATTAGAAACTGTGCTTATATTATGTTTGTCTAAACATTCGTGGTCCAAACGGGGATCGGAAACTGGTTACTCGCTACAGCCAACTACGGACTGTGTCCGCTTAGGCCTAGCTAGCCACCCCGACCGCCATGCGCCAGGGGCTCCGGCCGCGGCCCGTGGTGCTTGCCTAGCAGTACACGGTGAGGTGGCCAGCTGTTATTACCGGGTTTAGTTAACAACACAATTACTTCAAGGGCGACAAGTTACCAATTTGTTTTGAGCGTCCCTTTGGCCCTGTGTATGCATACTGAAACAATTATTAATTAGGCTCATCTTAAAATCAGACGGTGTGCGCTAGGTCCTGGTCCTGTTGGAACCGGTCCTGGTCTAGGCTTCGAAAAAATATTACGACTAAGCCTACCCCCCCCCCCCCCCCCCGCCACTGACAGGTTTTTTCAACTACTTGGTCCTGGTCTAGGTAAAAAAAAAAAAAAAATTGAAAAAATCGTGGGTTCGCTATTGATTTTGTTGCCCCCACCCCCCCCCCCCCACCCCCTCCCCCAATCAGTCCGACCACGCTACACCACTGAATTTTATTATCACACACAAGTAATCAATACGTGTACAAACTGACAAGTTATTTTGCTCAAAACCTATTCGTTAAAGGGGTAGTTTAGTTTTGGTAAGGCTGAACTTTAGTAGCCAAAACCTGCACAGTAAAATTATAAACTAATAGTTATAACTCCACCTTGCTCGAAAGGTATACAAAATTACAAACGACTAAGTAAAAAGCCTGTTATCATTCAAAAAGAGCCATTAAAACAGAAGAGGGCGCTTTTAAAAAGGCATTGGTTTCAACTATTTTTCATACAAAATTATGCATGTGATGTGTTATTGATATCATGATTAAATAGCGAGATCATCAACAACTATTTAAAAAACGCTTTTGAATTTTTTTTTTTTTTTCTTCTAAAAATCATCTAATTATTTGGTCCCCAAATAATTATAAGATCAGATATATTTATCGATATTTCAGCCGTTTCTAGGTCGTTTTTTTACCAAATAAAGTATTCTGCCATTAAAATTGCATGTTCGCTCATATTCAACACTCAGTTTTTCAGTACCTTTCAAAAATATTGTGATGTGCAGCGCCCTCTCTACCAAAACTAAACTACCCTTTAAAATTATTTCGCTATTTTTATAAAGGGGGACTTTCATTTGTTGTTGTTTTTATTACATGCTTGTTTTTTTGTGCACGTATAATTTGCGTGTATGGGAGGGTCTAACCTACCATTGTGTCTGGGTGTGCATGCATTTGTCTAGCTGTGTCATTATCATCCTTTGATAAGTGTATGCGCTTTTCCTTACACCATACACGATACTTTATTATATAATTTTATATTTTATTGTACATTATATATTTGTACATTTCATTGTATTAGTTTCACTAATTAGCTGCATCATTAGTACACTGAGTAATAGTAGCAGTGGCCGCACACATGTTTTTTTTTTCAAAGGGGAAGGAGAGGGGGTTATTTCGTCAGCCAAATTTCTTTGAGCGGGGGGGGGGGGGGGGGGGGGGGGTTAGCTGTAGATATTTGGAGTCAATTAAAAACAGCCAAAACAGTATTTTTGGGGTACAGGGGAGGGTGACCCCCCCCCCCCCCTACCCACCCCCATGGGTACGCCTATGAATGGAACATTTTGTTTTTTAATTCATCTTCGGCCTGAACCTATTTTGCCATTAGTCTCTTCTCAATGACAATTTACGTTATTTTTTAAAACGCCAGCGGCAATTTACGTGAGCTTTCGTAGATTGCATATAGCAGGTCAACACATTGTTGGGTCACGTTACCCTACACTTCGTAGATTTGGGTGACCTGTTATACAAAAGGTACAGAACCTGAACGTGACGAGAACGTGACGTGAACGTGACTGTTCGTACCAAGCCCACATCTCCTCATGATGGTGCGTTGCTTTTATACCACACTACCATTAAATCCCGTTATGGTATTTACAAATGAACGAACGAATGTTATGATTATATCTGACTTCTGTCAGTGAAAGGGAACATTACAGGGATGTATATTTGCCAATAGAAAGCAGGTATTTCGAGCAAAATACAGCAAATATGTATCATTGTACATGTATATAAATAATGTACTTAAGCGCAAATTTGAACGTAAGTAGACTAAAGCTAGTCACTTTGTCACTGGCTGTTTGTCTCTTGATCTGTATAAAAACGAGCGAGTTTCACATCGCTTTCAGTTACTTCAGTCTTCCCTCTTTCAAATTACCAAATCACGGAAATTATAATAATGCCATTCATAGGAACTACAAATCTCCTTTTCTAGTCAAACATGTTTTTTTTTCTTCTGACAACGACTATCTTTCTGTCCAAGCCCCCTCAATTCTAAGTTTTAAGAGACATCTATCCAAGTTGGGTTGTTTAAATGTGCTTAAAATGGTCCTCTAAGCCCTGCCTACGCTCACGATGAAGATGGTGAGGTGTGGCCTTCAAGGTATGTTCATTAAAGAGCTGCACTAGGAGTCACTAGAAAAACAAAAAGTCACTACCATAAACATACCCAAAACAACCGGATGTAGATCCAAATAAATTCAACTTACAGTATGGGGGTGAGTATACATTAAGGTATCTAGTCCCGTAAGGATTGAGGACGGCCGGGGTATATGTGCAGGTAGTATAGCGCCGGTCAATTACTGCCTGCCAGAGAGAGCAAGGGCACGGTGGGGTCCTGAACCTCCTCCGCGACCAGGAGGGGTAGCGGGACTCTTGGTTGTACCAGTTGAGGCAGTAAGCTCTCGGGTTCACATAGTTCTGGTCGTTGCTATCCAGCTGAAAGACGTACTGCCCTCGAAGGCCACTATTGCCGATCCGGTCGTTGGGCCGGTAACTGATGCTGCGAGTTGAAAAGCTGTCATCTGGAAAAATGTTGAGTCGGGCGTTCGGGGTACTGTAACCTAGGCGTGCCGAATTAGCCTTTGAAAACCAGTTCCAGTTCATACTGTCCTCTTGGAAGAGCGTGACGATTCCAGTGGTCTGGCCATTGGTGAACAGCAGAGCTTGATACGTGTTTGTCTGAAATTTGATCAACAATGCATCTCAATAAAAAAAAAGTTCCTCCATGTCCGTTATACAACTTTACATGAGCTTCACTACAAGGAATGCTATTAAAGGATACGTATGGTTGAATAATAGCTAACGGTACAAATGGGGCAAGGAATAGGAATATAACGCAAACTAATGCAAATTGTTGGCGATATTACACACAGACACAATGAGTGTGTGTTTGTTTGTGTGTGTGTGTGTGTGTGTGTGTGTGTGTGTGTGTGTGTGTGTGTGTGTGTGTGTGTGTGTGTGTGTGTGTGTGTGTGTGTGTGCGCGTGTGTGTGTGTGTGTGTGTGTGTGTGTGTGTGTGTGCACGACATAATAACTTCTGCATTATTACAGTAAGAACCTCACCTCAGATCCAGAAGAACCGGGTGGTTGCATGCCTTCCCAAGTGAATTTCAGAACGTAGTTGATTGAGTTCAAGAACGACTGGTCGCGGAGACCAGAAGGGATGGAAGTATACTGTAGCAATCGTGCACGCAATTCACTCAAGATGGATGTGGTTCTACTGCTGGTTGAGTATCTTGCATCATACACCTGCGTGAGGTAAGTCGAAGGTCAAGTTTCAAGGTTATACAGATATTTAATTTATGATTCTAAAGTTGGTACAGAGTGTATTGAGAGAGTCAATACCGTGAACATGGTGGTGGTATTTTTGATTGAGGGTAAATGGAAGTGTAGGATCATTTTAGAATTCCACTAGAAGTGTGAGTAAGGGAAATGCGAGGCACTTTCGATCACCAATACTAGACGTCACATCACATTCCAATAATATAATGATTAAAATCATGGTAATGTGAGGCGGCATGACACGAGAACTGTGACGGTGCTTGTCTTTGGCAGAAACAACTGAGGTAAGAAATGGAACAAAGTTTGAATACAATTATTGCTGGATCATGAACTCAATATCCGGCAATGTTATTGCTAAGCCCAATCTATATGATGCTTGACCTATATGGCATGAGTTGAGCAAGAACTCAGAGACATCAGAGATAATCATGTGTACATTTCCGAGCCTTTGAGCAGACAAAATGTTTTTTTTTTTTTTTTTGTACAGAGAATCCACAAATTAGAAAAAACAAATGTTCTGAAGATTTAGCACCACATTGCCACGATATAGATGGATCTGGCTTCCAAATGGTAGGCAGAACTAGTTTGGGCCAACAATCGGCATAACAGCCTTGAGTTTTACAATCTCTACCGATACACTTAAGTGAAATATTGGATTTGGTATACCTGGTAGTACATCTTGGGATTTCCAACGCGTACGTCGGCGGGCGCACCAAATATAGCGACGGACGGGTTCTGGTAGTATTGGTCCTGCCAGGTGTAGAGTGTTGGGTTCTGGAACTGGAAGATATTGCTCTGGTACGAATGCCAAAACTGCATCACACCGGTTGATGTTACCTACAACAAAAATAGTATGGTATAGCATTAGAATATACGATGTACCTACGGGGTGTGTTATTTCAAGACAAACCCCAAACTGATGCAATGCAGTCATTTAATGAAGTCATATTATTATATTATTATATTATATTGTATGTGTTTGCTTTATTTTGAAAATTACAATCATTCGTGCTTGGGCTTTTTATTTAGAATTTTTAATATACTGATATTTTATTAAATGTATCGTCAGGTTAACAATATTTGTTTAAGTGAGATTTTCCTTGAGGGGGAAACACTTAGTGGGAGTAAATTTACACCATTTCAAAAACAAAACAATATTTGCTTGATCAAAATCCAATCAGAGAAGGATAGCACATTTAATAAATGACACGGACGTTGGCGTTTATCAGCGAAATGCAATTTGATTAATTTGTTATAACACCTACACCTACACCTACACCTACGCCTACACCTACTTACACATAGTATTAGTTGTAGTTAAAACAATACTTACGGTAACATAGGGATATATCTGGTCATATCCGACTGGGAAGCCAGTGTGGAGGTAAAAGTTGACCCAAGCGAAAGTGTTGCCATAGTAGAAGTAGTAGTAGTAGTAGTAATAGTGGTAGAAGTAATTGTAGTAGAGCCAGTACCTAAGATGTTCCCTATCTCCGGCGGCAACACCGTATTCACAGTAGATCAGCTCTAAACAAAAAACAGTACAACATCAATATACTCGATTTATAGTGCCTAGTATGATTGATACTCATCTTTCATCTTACAGCGCTTTACAATGATAGACAAGAATAACAACAATCTTGATTAAATAATACGCAAATTATAATAAGAATAATGATACAATACAAATGTATATATGCACTTCTATGATAAGTATATAAATGAAAATAGTTTTGTCACCAGAAACATTTACTTTTTTAATATAAAAAGCACATATATATATTTTTTTTTTATTCCGATGTGTGACAAATTATTCTTGTGATTTAAAAAGGGCAAAGAAAATGGGATTCCAACGGGATTCGAACCCGAGACCTCCAGATTGCTAGACCGATGCTCTACTGACTGAGCTAAAGAAAACGCTATGACGGTGCTCGTCCCTGAAACCACTTAAAGGAGGGGGGAAATCCCGGCTTCGATTCAGATTTATAGCTTTAAATAATGCCTTAATTGATATACCACACTCTTTTTTTCAAAGAAATCCTTAAGTTGGGAAAAAAAAAAAATGTCATGCAACTGTTTTGCTTTATTTCGCATCGGCGTTCCATGCTCCTAAAAAAAGTCATTTATAGCGGAGCGGGAATTCGCGCACGTGTCACCCGATTCGTGACCTCACATGCAGACCGCAACACGGAGGAATGTGCACTGTTTACATGCAGAGCCTATGACTTGCTAGTAAAACAAACTCATTTTTGCTTGTAAATTGAGGTTTTACTGAAAATGCTTAAGAATTGCTAAGACATGAATTGTAGCAGGATGCAGCTACACATCTGAGTGTATATCATCCATGATATAAACCTGAACAAATGTTTGCAAATATTGAAACAAATGGAAATAATATCTCTGTGTCAACGTGAGTATTGCACTCAGCGTGTACGTCTATGACCGAGCTAAACTGCGATTGTCTGCCGGTGACGTCACAAAGATGACGTAATTTTTGTTCGCCCGGGACTCATTTTTTTTACGGGGGTTCCGAAAGTGAATTAACAAGTTGATTTTTTTATTTTACCGGGTTTTCCCACGAGGAAAATATGTTTGTATTAGTAATATTCATGAAAATCTACCTTAGATAGAATAAAACCAAATTTTGAGGCAGTTTTCTTGTCACCATACCTTTAATTCTCATTGCCCGAGTGGTCAGAATATGATATTACAAACCTGACATAATTCGAAGGATACAAATCAATTTGGCGATATATGCGAGGGATCAGCGACGTTTTTCTTTTAACGGGGTAGTACAGTTTTGGTAAGGCTGAACTTTAGTAAGCAAACCTGGACAGTAACATTATAAACTAATAGTTATAACTCTACCATGCTCGAAATGTATACAAAATTACAAACGACTAAGTAAAAAGCCTGTTATCATTCAAAAGAGCCATTATTACACAAGAGGGCGCTTTCTAAAAAGGCATAGGTTTCAACCGTTTTTCATATAAAATTATGCATGTGATGTTTTATTGAAATAATGATTAAATAGAGAGATCATCAACAACTATTTAAAAAACGCTTTTGAAAATTTTGAAAAAGTGCAAGCATTTTAAAATTTTTTTTAAAAAATCATCTAATTATTTGGGCCCCAAATAATTATAAGATCAGATATATTTATTAATATTTCAGCCGTTTCTGGGTCGATTTTGACCAAATAAAGTTTATTCTGCCATTAAAATTGCATGTTCTCTCAAATTCGACACTCAGTTTTTCATTACCTCACAAAAAAATTGTGATGTGCAGCGCCCTCTCTACCAAAACTAAACTACCCCTTTAACATAATATGCCCATTATATATAGATGAACATAATCTTATCTAATGAGCGTATATTTAATGTACTACTTATAATTATTAATAATAACCTAAATAAGGTTAACACAATGTCTAAAGTGATTTCTCAACAATAATACCAAAAAAAATATAAACAGCTATAAATTGAATTGAAGATCACGGCTCCTCAGAGTTAATACCAATTTAGCATTACGGACAAGTACGGTACGAAACGGATGCCGGTACGTTCAACTACCTTCAACTTCGTTACCATCCACTACGTTCAACTGCGTCAACTATCGTTTATATGACTGGCCTTTAAAAGAGAAGTCTGAAAATGTAAATGATTTTTGTTGAATTTGACGAGGATAATCCATAACTTCGTCTACTTACCAATGCAACTGAAACCGTCGCCTTGGTAACCGGATTTGCAGGTGCACTCATAGCTACCGTACGTATTGGTGCAGAAGGCATTCCCATCACATCGATGTATTCCAAGCTGACATTCGTTGATATCTAAATGTCATTGGATAACAAACATTTGAAATGTGTTATATTTTTCAACAGTGAAATGAGAGCATTTTGGTCTCTTTTTTTTATTTAGACATACAATTAAGCCCATCTCATGTTCCTCGTAAAGATGTGACTATTGTGAATATCTAAGTATAAAATGTGTGTCAAAATGAAATTGATTTATGTTTTCTAGGATATTACAAATCCTATATTATTAATGCATGACATGGTTCCGGCAAACAATGCTTGCCATACTATATATTTGTTTTGTTAAGACAAGATTGTATTTGTACTATATTGTACGGTGTAATAACTACTCAAATGTTGAGAATTTACACAATAGGTTCAATTGTTCTGTAGTGTTAAATTATTATAACTAACATGGCTAAAGCTGTATTGCGACAGGCTGATGGGCTGTTGACCTACTACTATAGTTACAATAATTGGACACTTTTATGAAATGGGCTACTGAACCGGTAAATAATTGAACCGTACTGTTGCAGCTAGCTCGGCGTAACATGCACATTCAGTAAGGAACGGCCTGCAGTCAAATGACTTATTTGTGTTTACATATTCCCCATGGGTTTAAGATGTTTTTTTGTGATTAAAATGTTCATGGAATCATGTGTGAATGGAAGAGAGAAATCTTAACCGCTAATGTTTTTGTTCAATTGACAGGCCTATATTGGAAGTTTTACACCAACTTTATAAACATACAGCCAACGAATAAACAGATATGGATAGTCCAAATAAACACGATTAAACAAACAAATATTATAACCCCTCATAGAACGTCTACTTCGAAGCCTCTTACTAACGGTATGTGTAAACATTATCGATGCTAAATCGATATTGATCAATTACTTTTTATTTAATATTCGAGTCAGATCTTTTTACAAATGTTTGCATTACCTCACACAAAGCAGCTCCCTCTTGACCAACATTATACTATATAAAAATACACATTTCATTTTACTAAGAAATTAATGATGACTCACACATTATGTATAGTATCCGTTAATATGAATGTAATGATATTCCATGCACTCAAACTAAATAATATAGTTATACATGTATTGGTGGCCACTTAGATAGAGCAGCCAAATATTATATATTATTGCATTATCCCTGCAAGGGAAGCAGTGTTGTGGAACCTGTCTATAATGGTCACCTGTCTACAGTAGCCATTATTCGTGTTTCCCTTGGGCGGCCATTATACCCAATTTGATTGTTTAACATGAAATCGTCTTTTCAAGAAAACCGTAATACTATTACTCCTACCCATGCAGCTTCGGCGATCGCTGCTCAGAGTAAATCCCGGCTGGGGGCATGTGCAGTAAAAAGACCCGACGGTGTTCGTACATTCCGCATTAGATGACAAGACACACGGACTGGATTCCACACATTCGTTGATATCTGCAATGAATTCAATAGTAGTACTAGTAGTTATAGTAGTAGTAGTAGTAGTAGTAGTAGTAGTAGTAGTAGTAGTAGTAGTAGTAGTAGTCGCCGTCGTCGTCGTCGTAGTAGTAGTAGTAGTAATAGAAGTAGTAGTAGTTGTAGAAGTATTAGTAGTAGAAGTAGTAGTATTAGTAGTAGTAGTAGAAGTAGTAGTAGTAGTACTACTACTACTAGTAGTAGTAGTAGTAGTACTACTACTAATAGTAGTAGTAGTAGTAGTAGTAGTAGTAGTAGTAGTAGTAGTAGTAGTAGTAGTAGTAGTAGTAGTAGTAATAGAACTAGTAGTAGTAGTAGAAGTAGTAGTGTAATTCCAAATGTTTTAATATATATAATCTAGAAGTAACATGGCAAATACAATGTCTGTTCGGGCATGTAAGGTACAATTATACAAGATTTTTCTTCTATGAGTAGGGCAGTAGAGGACAAGCTGTGGAGGCTGAACAAAATCATACAAATCTCATTTACGTTGAAAAAAGGAATGAAAGTCACTTTGAGGATTTTTTAACAAATCATTAGAATAAAAAGATCATACAAATCATTTAAAAATAAATAAAACAAATTAAATCATGAAAAGTTCAATAAAATCGCTATTATATAGGTTTAACGAAATCATAACAAATGCTCTTCGGATTTAACATATTCATAACAATCATACAAAATCATACAAATAATTAAAAAATCATACACATTTTGCAAAATCATAACAATTTAAAGAAAAGAAACCAAACCCTGGTTATAACTCCACCAGGCTCGACATTAATACAAACTTGACTAATAAAATCCTGTTATCATAACAAAAGAGACGTGCAAACCTAAAAGGGCACTCTCTCAAGATTGATTGGTTTCAACTACTTTAAATCAAAATATTGTCCATGTGATGTTTTGTTGAAATAGTGATTCGATAGAGACATAATCAACAACTATTTAAAACCTCTTTTGTAAATTTGTGAAAGGCGGAAGAATTTAAACAAAATGTAACGGCTGGTTTACCTACAGTTATTACGAATGGTTATGTTTATGTATTATATTACAGACATTTTATGCACCGATTGTTATCAAATAAAGTGTATTCTGTCATTAAAATATTATGCTGTTTCAAATTTGACACTCAGTTTCATTATATCACAAACAAATATTTAGTGTAGCGCCCTCAATACCGAAACTCAATTATGCCTTTAATTTATGAACACATTCTATTCTGATTAAAACATGTAATATTCTATGATAACATATTCGGTAAAATTGCATCCTCTGGGTCGATATACACATGACAGGGCAACATAATTGTGGACAAAACTATGGTGATGGGAACACGCGATGACAATCAAACACGTGACCTTATTAGCATTTAAAAGTACGGACCGAACAAATAAACGCCTACATACCTATGCAACTAAGACCGGTCGCGACATCATTTGTAATACCGTTTGTAATACCATTTGTAAACCAAATGTTGCCGTTGCCGCAACGTACGCCATTCCGGAACCGGAAACCAGGTGCGCAGCGGCAGGTATCGGTCAACTGGTTGCCGTCCCGGAAATTCCGGCTTCCAAAACAGTTCACGCGATTGTTACTGCTGAAAAACTGACATCCTCCTGAACGGTAGAATGATGAAAATGCATTGTAAGAAAAGATACATATTAGTAATCTAATTCGTCTGCAAACCAAACCCATTCGGTAAAATCAATTGATAGCAGTAAACAAAAGTCCCGAACTATAGTTGGATTCGTCGCTAAGTTACGGACAACACGGGAGCCAGCAGTTATGCACTTACTGCATGTTTATGAATTCAGTCGTTTCTGAATGACGAGGTACGAATATGAAATGAAGAAATCAATTTCGCATTACTAAATACAATATTATTTATAATTCATATTATTATTATTTCTAGTATAATATGTAAAATATGCCATTTAACACCCAGAACGGACCTAACCTTCTAGACAGTAGCTGAAGAATTGTAATTGATTGAAAGTATGTACAGTCATACCTGCTCTAAAGTGACCACCTGCGTATGGGGAACTTATATATTGTTATACTAGGAGTCAGTTTGCACATTTATCAGAGCACGTCTGAAAGATAAACAGCCCCACAATACCATCGTTGAGTGGTCTTGGTTCTAGGGAGCTGATGTGTGTCCATCCGCTGCGAAACGATATGTATTTGTAGCGTGTCAACCCATGTAACACAACTGCAATACACCGTCAATAATTACACACACACACACTCATATTGGTGTCCAATTTGCGGTGTCAAATATTGAGTAGTTGTTGTCATCATTATTTATTCGTTATCATTATATACGATTTGACATTAACAAAGTGTTTTGTTCTATATACTGTTTCCAGGATCATAATAAACACCTGCCATACATACAAGTTAAGTAGCATAATTGATATAGTCATTTTTACACATTGTTTTTCCAACTACCATAGGGATATCTTGGCAAGACGAAATATTAAAACGATTCTTGGTTATGACATTATGGGCAATTGCTTAAGGGGTAGGTTACTTTTTGTGTTCGGTATATTACTGAGGAGATGTACAAATTATAAAAAAAAGTCTAGAAAACTTGCAATTAAGCTTTTCAATATATTCTATTTCAGGGCTACAAATGGCTTCCCATCATTTTTAAGTCCTACTTAGCGTTAAGTTCAACTTTAAAACTTAACACTTGGACGTACAAATTAATATGGAAAGTCGTGTATGGCTTTGGACTCAAACATATTTAACTGCCCGAATGCGATGATTTTGAAAACAATTCACATGACTATTATGAAGTCTCTTTGATAAGATACATATACATGTTTGCTATCAGAATTTTAGGCCGTTTTAAAAAAAGATACCACAAAACTAATAGCTTTCCATAATGCTAAAATCAAGGTATTTGTGAAGCACCCCAGAGTGTTTGATTGCTTACGGTTGCAGCTCATTCCATTGGGACTGCGAGTGTATCCAACAGGACAAACACATCGATAGGACCCCGGTGTGTTGGCGCATGTGGCTTTGGTTGCCGTGATGCAATTTGATGTGCCAGCCAAACATTCGTTGATGTCTTCAGTAAAGAAAATACAAAACAAAAATCAAATTGGGAATAAAACTGTCTCATAATAATTATAACTGTATTAAGTTATTGCGTGTGGGATAATTCATTGAGGGACACAACACAGTGACACAGGGTTTTAAAGGTCTTCATAACTAAATGTTGACTTCGATTTCATTTTATATCTTTTAAATTAGAAAAAATGAATGGTGAAGAATGAAAGATACTTTAAACTTCATAACCAACCAAAGGAGCTATTACAAGACAACATCACTAATAGCGGTAGGTTATTTACGGAGTTTTGGAAGGCACGCTAGAGATTGTTTTAGAATACATATCAATGTGTCTGAAACATTAAATTCCAATGTTTCTCATTTAATATATAATCGTGCTTCGTCATAGCAAAACTATTTCTCATTGACCAATATTTCCTCACTAGCTATCAAATGAGCAGCGGCTACTTGAATTAGCTTCTATAGACTATGCTACATTTCTGATAATAAGGAACGAGGCCCTGAATACTCAATTTGGGTGTGAACGTGAGTCAGGTTAAAAAATATCGAAGCCATTGCTAAATAGGGACTAGGCCTCTTATCGACTTTTAACATGTTTAGTATCAGAAGAGAAATACAATCCTGAAAGGTGGCAAATAGCTTACCTGTTTCACAGTGCACGCCTGTAAAGCCAGCAGCACAGTTACATACGTACGAACTGCCTTGGTCCACACACGTTCCATTTCCACAGGGGGATGAGAGGCATTCATTGACGTCTGCGGGTATAAGCATTCAGTAAGTCATAATTATGTCGTCAGTAAATTACTTTGCAAATGCTTAGTTGGATTAATCAATACAATAACGTCCACCCTTCCATTTACCTTCATCAGATAATGTGTATCGTTAAGTAGCTATTATGTTGTCTCCACCCCCGAACAAAATTAAATAAAAACAAATAAGTACAAAAGTATTATATATTTTGGTACCGTGTTGTGATATCAAATAAATACCCAACATTTTGCAAAGAATTATGTAATTCATAAACAAAGTAATTTATTTCCACCACTTACGGAACCACTACTTTTTTCTGGTTCCATACGGGCCCAAACATTTGCGAGTGCGCCAATGCTACTCACGCTTGTAGGCGATAGAATCCCCGGCGATTCATTCGCTCCGCACGCATTAGTCTTCGCAATTCAGACCGCATGAACGCATGCTTCATATTGGTGATGCGTTTTCCAATAAAAAAAAAAAATTTCTGAAAAAAAGAAAAAAGAGTGTAGTTGGATATAACAAAAATATTCTTTCTTTTCGAGCAACAGTGTGCTTTAAAATGCTTAAAACATTGAGAAGAAAAACAAATTGTAGATCAAGGTAATCAGTTGATGCAGAGTTGGTGATAATACTTCTTACACAAAGCACTAAAAATTGATACATAGTAAAGATTGAATATTATTCATAATTTGTTATTAGTACGCCAAATATTTTAAAGTGTGAACATAATAATGCTGATTTACTTACCAGTAGTTGTAGGTTGAGAAGTCGTAGCGGCAGGAGTTCCAGCTGGGGCAGTCATAGGTACAGGAGTTCCAGCTGGGCCAGGTGTAGCGGCAAGAGTTCCAGCTGGGGCAGTCGTAGGTACAGGAGTTCCAGCTGGGGCAGTCGTAGGTACAGGAGTTCCAGCTGACGCAGTCGTAGGGATTGGAGTTCCAGCTGACGCAGTCGTAGGTACAGGAGTTCCAGCTGGGGCAGTCGTAGGGATTGGAGTTCCAGCTGGGGCAGTCGTAGGTACAGGAGTTCCAGCTGACGCAGTCGTAGGGATTGGAGTTCCAGCTGGGGTAGTCGTAGGGATTGGAGTTCCAGCTGGGGCAGTCGTAGGTACAGGAGTTCCAGCTGGGGCAGTCGTAGGGATTGGAGTTCCAGCTGGGGCAGTCGTAGGGATTGGAGTTCCAGCTGAGGCAGTCGTAGGTAAAGGAGTTCCAGCTGACGCAGTCGTAGGGATTGGAGTTCCAGCTGGGGCAGTCGTAGGTACAGGAGTTCCAGCTGACGCAGTCGTAGGTACAGGAGTTCCAGCTGACGCAGTCGTAGGTACAGGAGTTCCAGCTGACGCAGTCGTAGGGATTGGAGTTCCAGCTGGGGCAGTCGTAGGGATTGGAGTTCCAGCTGGGGCAGTCGTAGGTACAGGAGTTCCAGCTGACGCATTCGTAGGGATTGGAGTTCCAGCTGACGCAGTCGTAGGTACAGGAGTTCCAGCTGGGGCAGTCGTAGGGATTGGAGTTCCAGCTGGGGCAGTCGTAGCTACAGGAGTTCCAGCTGACGCAGTCGTAGGGATTGGAGTTCCAGCTGGGGCAGTCGTAGGGATTGGAGTTCCAGCTGGGGCAGTCGTAGGTACAGGAGTTCCAGCTGGGGCAGTCGTAGGGATTGGAGTTCCAGCTGGGGCAGTCGTAGGGATTGGAGTTCCAGCTGAGGCAGTCGTAGGTACAGGAGTTCCAGCTGACGCAGTCGTAGGGATTGGAGTTCCAGCTGGGGCAGTCGTAGGTACAGGAGTTCCAGCTGACGCAGTCGTAGGTACAGGAGTTCCAGCTGACGCAGTCGTAGGTACAGGAGTTCCAGCTGGGGCAGTCGTAGGGATTGGAGTTCCAGCTGGGGCAGTCGTAGGTACAGGAGTTCCAGCTGGGGCAGTCGTAGGGATTGGAGTTCCAGCTGGGGCAGTCGTAGGGATTGGAGTTCCAGCTGAGGCAGTCGTAGGTACAGGAGTTCCAGCTGACGCAGTCGTAGGGATTGGAGTTCCAGCTGGGGCAGTCGTAGGTACAGGAGTTCCAGCTGACGCAGTCGTAGGTACAGGAGTTCCAGCTGACGCAGTCGTAGGTACAGGAGTTCCAGCTGGGGCAGTCGTAGGGATTGGAGTTCCAGCTGGGGCAGTCGTAGGTACAGGAGTTCCAGCTGACGCAGTCGTAGGGATTGGAGTTCCAGCTGGGGCAGTCGTAGGGATTGGAGTTCCAGCTGACGCAGTCGTAGGTACAGGAGTTCCAGCTGACGCAGTCGTAGGGATTGGAGTTCCAGCTGGGGCAGTCGTAGGTACAGGAGTTCCAGCTGGGGCAGTCGTAGGTACAGGAGTTCCAGCTGACGCAGTCGTAGGGATTGGAGTTCCAGCTGGGGCAGTCGTAGGTACAGGAGTTCCAGCTGATGCAGTCGTAGGTACAGGAGTATCAGCTGACGCAGTCGTAGGTACAGGAGTTCCAGCTGGGACAGTCGTATGGACAGGAGTTCCAGCTGGGGTAGTTGATGCAATAGGAGTTCCAGCTGGGGTAGTCGTAGCGCCAGGAGTTCCAGCTGGGGCAGTCGTAGCGCCGGGAGTTCCAGCTGGGGCAGTCGTCGCGCCGGGAGTTCCAGCTGGGGCAGTCGTAGCGCCTGGAGTTGTGGCGCCAGGAGTTCCAGTTGAGGCAGTCGTATGGACAGGAGTTCCAGCTGGGGTAGTTGATGCAATAGGAGTTCCAGCTGGGGTAGTCGTAGCGCCAGGAGTTCCAGCTGGGGCAGTCGTAGCGCCGGGAGTTCCAGCTGGGGCAGTCGTCGGGACAGGAGTTCCAGCTGGGGCAGTCGTAGCGCCGGCAGTTCCAGCTAGGCTAGTTGTAGCACCAGGGGTCGCAGCTGGGGCAGTCGTAGCGCCAGTGGGTCCAGCTGGAGCAGTTGTAGCACCAGGAGTTGCAGCTGGGCCAGTCGTACCGCCAGGAGTTCCAGCTGTAGCAGTCGTACCGCTGGCAGTTCCAGCTGGGCCAGTCGTACCGCTGGCAGTTCCAGCTGGGCCAGTCGTAGCGCCGGCAGTTCCAGCTGGGGCAGTTGTAGCGCCAGGAGTTCCAGCTGGGCTAGTCGTAGCACCAGGGGTTACAGCTTGGGCAGTCGTAGCGCCAGTAGTTCCAGCTGGAGCAGTCTTCCAGCTGGAGCAGTCGTAGCGCCAAGAGTCTCCAGCTTGGGGCAGTTGTAGCGCCAGGAGTTCCAGCTGGGGCAGTCGTAAGCGCACAGTAGTGGTTTGACTGTAGACTTTCAGGGGAGAGACAAATTATAAATGTATTAGTGGGAAATGACAAAAATGTGTTTATTTTATCAACAATACACGACCGATAATAATTTGTGATAATCTTAAAATTGTATCCGTTGATGCTTGTATATTTGTACAAGAATATGTAACGGTAAAATGACGGTTAACTTTTGGTATAGAGGGTGCTAGGCAAAATAATATTTTGTGAGATAATGAAATCCGAGTGGTCGAATTCAAAAGACCATACAATTTCAATGACATAATAAACTGTATTCGATCAAAACCGGTTCAGAAATGGCTAAAATACCCATTAACTTACCATTAAAGTGCTCATTGTGGTGCCCCCACAATTATTAGATAATTTTGAAGGAGCCGATACAAAAAATTGAAAGATGCTTTAACTTTTTCAGAAATTTGCAAAAGAGGTTTTTCTGATAGTTTTTAGTTAGCCTCTTATCTAATCAATATCGAAGGATAAAGGACAAAATGTAGTGAAGTAATACGAGCTAATTTAGTTGAGTTTCAAGACAAATAATGTGATGCAAAAAAAAGAAGAAAAATAGAGGTGTGCGAAACTGCATTAGCGCCTGTGTGTTGTAATCAGATGGGGGACACCTCAGCAATGGCGGATGTTGTACTGCCCTCATACGGCGAGTCGTGCCCGTCGGATCGGTGTATAGAGGGCCTGGGGAAAGATTACTCAGCCGCCCGCATTGGGCGCGCCATGACAGTCAACTAGGCTAGAACGAACGTGCTGCTAAAAGGGGATACCGTTAGTTTTGTACAGACGGTGCGGTCTCGTGCGTAGCGCGCGTTAATATGACTAGCGTCCTCTATGTGCCTTGTCCGCGCCACCTTTAAGTTAAGTCTCCTTTTCATCAACACAACTTCCGATTACACAAGTATGACAAGACACAGCGCTCTTCGGTCACCCTAAAGTTCATTTCGCATGTTTGTTTATCAATAATTTGTGTTATTCAGTGATTCAATGAGATTATCAAATTAATTGTAAAAGTCACTTTGGTTTATTGAAACAAAAATATGCATAAGGTACCCACATTCACCTCCACTCTTTAGTACAGGGGTGTTTTTTAAAACCGAATCTGACCAAACCACAAATGTTACTTTGCCTGTTAAAGTATGATGTCCTCTAGATATTAAACGTCCATAACCTTACAAATAATACTATTTGGTGCAGCGCCCCCTCGCAACCCCAAACTGTATTAACCCTATAATCGACCTGCAATATATCAAGAGAATATACTTACCAGATGCGGGGAGGGCGAGGCCCATCACCAATACAAACACCATCCACCTCTCTGATAGCCATCATGGTAACCATGGTAACCGTGCTCTGAAATCCCGCTTAACCAAGTCATCTCTCGGGTCTGGTAGTTAGGAAGGGAACATGCAAAGGAGGTCTTTGTTAAATTACAGTAAGACGATTAATTAGTGATGGTTCGACTAAAATAAAATAGAGTACAAGTATATTGTCACATTATCGACATGATTGAACCGAGATTTAACCCTAAAAAGTGTGGGGGGGGGGGGGGGGGGGGGGGGGGGGGCTGATTTAGCTCCCCCCTCCCTCCTATTTTTTGCGCTAGTCTTGCGCATCTTTTGATATCAAATTTTCGCACAACCGAGGCCTCAACGATCCATGTGTTATGTACATTTTTGCGATCTATTTGTTTGTCTGTGTTATTGTTGTATTTTTCCCATATATATAACATGAGAGTTTTTACATGCACCTTATAATTATGTTGCAGTTTTAAACCAAATATTTTCTCATTTATTGTTAGTTTCCCATTTGGCATGGTTTAAAAACTTATTGCATTAATCATATGCATAAACAAAACAATGTTTAGAGAATAATACAAAGAGAAGAACATAGAAAACAGTAAAGCTAAATCAATTTTCCATGATTATCCTGGGTTTTTTAAATCAGAGATTGGGTAAGTTTATATAATCTTAGCATGTATATGTTCCAGAAATACAGTTTTGCTTCATAAGAATCACCATAAAGAAAAATTACATAAAATACCAACAAAATACTATGTTTGCTTAAGTAATTAGCTCTAATTAGCATATTTCTAAATAATAAAAAATCACAAACGCAATACTGTATTGTAGACCTTATGGACATCTATCACCATGCCAAATTTGGAGTCGATCGTTTGCCGAGGGGTGGGGTCCCTTTTTAGCCCCCCCCCCCCCCCCCCCCAGTTTCCAGTTTGTTTAGCGTTAAAAATAGCCCAGTCTTTTAGGGTTAAAGCCCAAGTCCAGTTTCGGGAAAGTAGCGAATACATCTACTATTGATCAATATTGTCTGAATATGTATTGAAATAGGGTTTGCCGTGGTAAAATCCGTACCTAAGTATCGTTAAATACAGAGATATCGGAAGAAATCCAATATCCGCCTGTGAAATTCATAAACCAACCGCCCCATTCAGCCCTGTCAGCGCCGCGTAGCGCTGGGGGGGAGATATCTCGAAAAGTTAGGGACAAGCTCGTTATAGCGACCACACCTCGTGTTACACCGCGTGGTCGTAATACATGTAGCGTATGGGCGATTCTTCGTTGGTGATATCTGTCTACGTCTGGATCAATATATAATTTCGCAAATACATGTAATATCAATTAGTAGGCCCGGTTTCTCTGGCCAAATTTGGATAATCCTATATTAGTACATTTATATTCTTTCACATTATTGGTAAAAAAGAGCTTCCCATTTCATATTTGTTAGAGGGGGGGGGGGGGGGGGGGCGGTTTCCCAAAAACTGGCCTAACCCTAACCCTAACCCCCACCCTAATCGTACCTTTAAAGGTGTCATCCATTCCAATAGCTATCTTACATGCGCATTATTGTCATCGTTTATTGACATATCAGACATGCGTTTTGGGCATGGAATGTCACAACAGCACATAACTCCTTAATTGTAGACATATGTTGCTGGTTTTACTAGCCTTGCTAAAATCATGGGTATACTTAATCGTACAATCTCTAAAAACGTTTAATAAAGCGGAAATGTTGAATTGTAATGATGCAATGTTAATTAGCAACTTTTCATTATCGAAATATAATAAGAAAAACTTCTTTGTGGCTTCTTTTATATGAAAGAATGTTGGAATAGGTAGAATATTTATAGCGAGTTTTAAATATGTATTTAGGAAGAGATGATACTGGATTTCTATAAAAAAGTAACAGTTAGAAATCTTCCACGTGACCATGTTTCATGTTTTACAATTGTTTCAGATTAGATTGTTTTGTACAGTTCATAACGTTGCCCCAAAACTGGAAGCTGTTACAAGTATTGATTGTGTGTGTGTATGTGGTGTGTGTGTGTGTGTGTGTGTGTGGTGTACACGTGCGTGTTTGCGTGTGTCTATGCCTGTGAAATCTAATCATAAATAAACATTGCAATCAGTATTCCCTACTAACTGCGACCGTGAGAGTGTTTTAAATGAATAAATTACCATTATTAATATGATCTGTTCGTGTGTGTGCGGAATCTACGGACGTAGTTTGCATGCACAACAATACTATCACAAATTCATTGTTGTCATACCGGTTCTGTTTCAATAACGTGTGGGAGGAATACTGGGCTGCGTGCCAAGGCTGAATCCCTGCCTAAATAATATTGTTAAAGGAGAAGTCTTCCCCACCTACATTTTACTTTTGATTATGTTCTCTACACATTAAAGGGTAGGGACAGTTTTGCTCAGGCTGAACTTTAGTAATCAACCACCTGCACAGAAACATTATAAATAACAGTTATAACTCCACCATGCTCGAAAGGTTTACACAATTACAAACGAATAAGTAAAACCCTGTGTCATCATTCAAAAGGAGCCATTAAAACATAAAAAGGCGCTCTCTAAAAAATTATTGGTTTTAAACCATTTTTATACAAAATTAGGCATGTGATGTTTTGTTGAAATGATTAATAAATAGAGAGATCATCAAACAATTTTTTAAATAATCCCTTTTGAAAATTGTTAAAAAAGTGTAAGCATTTTTTAGTTTTTGTTTCTAAACTTATCAAATATATTTGGGGCCCACATGTATTCTACGATCAGATATATTTATAGATATTTCATGTATTCCTGAACCGATTTGGACCAAATAAAGTTGTTTATGGCATTAAAATTGCATGTTCTTTCCAAATTCAACACTTAGTTTTTCATTATCTCACAAACAAAAATGTGTTGTGTAGCGCACTCTCTCTAAAACTGAACTACCCCTTTTACACATACTTTCATGCAAATATGTCCAACGCTTGCCCTCTGATCAAAGCAGCAGCCTTTATTGAAAGTAAATCGCTGTATGAGCTAACGCCAGATCATCGCGTACAGCATGGAGGCTGCCCCATTATATGTTTTAAAACCCCGATTTGTAATTGTTCGCGCTAAGATATTACGGTCGTACCCAAACTAACAAGCTCGGGCTCTTTTTGTTAGCTCTCGCAGCTCACAGGGATTGTGCACAAACACACAAGAGTAGTTCGTATTTGACGTCACATTTTTGAGCGAAATATTCTAAAACTGAGCTATATATACACACAATGACAGCCTCCATGCTGTACGCGATGAATGGGATTCGCCAGTACGAGCAGCCCCCCGAGTGACTTTGAATGATGCTCCGTCCTTCCCAATGGGTCAATGTTGGTCGTATTTACAAGAAACTCGGTTTTAATGTATATAATTGGGGAAACTGTCCCCTTTAACTTCAATTGCGATCTTATACGGCCCCGGTCACATATCACCGGTTAGCATTAACTGGGTTTCCGACGTATAGAAGGAACGAACGAATTGAAAATTACGCTATCTCGGCGATATGTGACCGGACCTTATAGTACATACATAGATCCTAGATAAACATACGCATGGGCACAAGACAAGTTTGATAACCCCCTGCTTTATACATGACCACATTTATTGCGGGTTTCTTTCGAAGCTATACAGAATGTGCGAACCGGCGCGTACTTGTATAACTTTAACAATGTCAATGCCCCTAAAGTTGCCACTAACGCTCCACACACGGTCACACAATAGAATTGTAAACCTGGGCTATGTGAACAAGTCCATCTTTAACTGATATCATTTCTTTTTGGGGGAAAGGGGTGGTTAGGTACCTTGTAAAAAACAAACAATAACACGAATATGATAACACACGCTTACAGACTTTCTTGGATTTCATTGTCGGGAAACACGTGCGGACCGAATTCTCATCAGTCATATCAGTTGGGCACACCTTTAGTCTGATAACGAGACTTAGACTAACCTGCAACCAGTTAACACACGTTTGCACCTGGAGAACACATTGGTTGTTGTCATTCGCCACATAAATAATATAATTGTTTAATTTCATATTTAGCAGGTCCCTATAGTTCTGCTTATATGCATCATAAAAATTGGTCGATTGAAATTCAGGTAAAAGTATGGTCCATTCATCAGCGCATTGCGTCCTGGATCATCCAGGATATTACATTACTGGTGGCCGGTTATACTAGTACTGAAAATTTTAGGGCAAACGGCCCATTTTCCTACAGCCAAAGTGGAACTAGAGGGATTGCCTGGATAATGAAATGAGTCGATTCGAATAAGGTCGAATTGCAACAAAGATAACAGTTGAGTCCTTTTTAATTGTACATGTATGTATATACCACAAGAAAGGGAATGTACTACACCTTCATCACTACTCATGTTGCGACATTTGTATCCGTTATCCAGCAAGACCAGACAAATAAAAACCAAAGTATAGAAAAAACATCATATTTTGAGGGTTTTGGCGGCAATCTAGCGTATACTTCTTCATGGCCCCGGGTTTCCCGATATGGAGAGAGAGATTTTCTTTCCCATTTTCGCACTCTACACATAGCGGTATTTAATTTGGGGCCAATCACAGTCCCGATACATTACGTTTGTATCATCCAATAGAAAATTTCGTATGTGATACATTTGTTTTAGCCTATTATTTCAAATTTATGTACACTAAGTTGTATTATTTTTAATCCTGACCTTGGGCGCACAAACTGATAAATACCACCATGGAAAATGAAACAATTGGAACCAATGAAACCGATTGAAAACCACTGAAACCATTGAACAACAACTTGACAATTTCTTACACACTTCTACATATCTCAAACATACAACATTGTATTAACTTGTTGAAAATTGAGCTAATGTTTTGTTATAATCACACATAATATTATGAGTTAACGTTACACTTATAAATGTTCAGATTTAATTAATGTCATGTAATTAAATGTTTCCCTTGATGAGTTCGTCCACCGCTATGCCACATAATCCCTCCCCAATACCAGAATCTAGGTAAACACTTTTAAGGATTATAGAGTAACATTTTTGCACGTATGACAAGAAAAAGTTCCTATACAGTTTCAGGGGGCGTAATAGTGTGCTGTTTGTTTTCCCCCCACTAAAACTGGTTCACAGTAAGTCTGTTTGTATACCGGTCTTTTAGCAGCCAATCCAAGAGCATCACACCCAGATCAAAGTCCGAATCTTATCAAATGGGGGCAACTCGCTGATCGGAATTATGATTTCGGAATTATCATGATTTATCTCCTTTTGTTGTAATAATTGTGGATTGCGTCAACCTATAATGCAGGTTAGAATTGTACAAGTGATTAACAAATCATACTTAATACTTACTGAATGGTTTTACGAAAATTTAAAACATTGTTGGGACAAACCACAGCTGAATGCATAGCGTACGGGGGGGGGGAGGGGGGGGTCAACCCCTCCCCCACCCCCTCTTTGACCCAAATATTACTGTGTTGGGTGGTTTGAACACACCCCCAGCCCCCACACACCTTTTCAAATTTGTGTGGCCTCGGCTCGAACATTTTCTAACGATACCCCCCCCCCCCTCCCCGCATAACTTTTTTCCTGGGTACGCCACTGGCTGAATGTAGATATGATATTACTATGGTAAGTCAACAACACATACTACATGGAACACCTTAATGGGACTAAAGAAAGGGTAGTGATCACTTGTAAAATCGACAATTAAGTTGAACAAACGCTTGATTGATCCAGTTAACTGGCCCGTTGGGTAGTTGGGCATTTATGCGCAGTTTTATTTATACTGTTATGAATATCTTTTTTAACCATTAACCCATAAACCTTTTTATGGCCGAAACTAACTATTATGAGATAAACAAAAACGAAAAACCCTGAAACCACACACATTACAAGGACCATTATAATTCAAATTAGAATTTAACATGCAATTATTTTGAGAAAGATAAGCATGTTATGAATCTTGCAAGGAACATTTACAAACACTACTCCTCTAGAGGTATAGGAACGACAAGTGCCTACTCCACTTTAAATAAAGATATTATGATGACACCAGCAAATCAATTACAGTTTAATTTTTTTATTTTGTATTGTATTTACATCTTCATAGTGAAATGGCCATAATTTGTCTTCATTTGTTTTACACTAGGACACCAATTTCATTGAAATTGAGTATAATATTTGTTCAAGTATTAGAAATTTTATTCTAAAATTGTAATTTCAGCAAATGAGCTTTGGGGGTAATAAACATATTATAACTTGTTAGCTGATTATAACGTGAATACAAATAGGACGCTAGCTGAAAAATAACAGTTCTGTTCAATGGATGTTTAAGTGTATCGTCAATTATATGAAGGCATACATGTTTTATGAATTCGTACGATTGAATATGTAGCTTTTTCACTCTAAAAAGAACGATGAGCCACGCCCTTAATTTGTTGCTTCATGCGCTCATATAGTATTAGATTGATGCGTAATGCTAGAAATAGTTTAAGGATCTAGTTTGTTTCTATGATTTTAAATATTATCCACTGAGTGATGTTTGAACATTCCCATCGCAAATAGACTACTAACTATTTGAAATTATAGGGCTCTTAGTCACGCTTGTGAGTAATCTGTAACACGTATTGGGGAAAAGGACCGCGCCAAGTTAATTCAAGATCTTTATAGTGAGAATTGAGGTAGAATCAAGTAAAGAACGACGGGATTTGTATTTGCCTGACTCCAGTTTTTCTGCTCCAGAATTCCCTCTTTTTCATTCGCTATATTACATGTTTACTGACCTTCAACAAGCACAATCGAACAAGCATTAGGTATGCTCCAAAAAAGAGTTTTTAAATAACATAAGGATCACTTTTTTTTATATCGAAACAACTATTCCTATACATTACAGGGATTATAACATTTAGCTGTATGCCTAAAGATACTGCCATCACAAATTTGTAATGTTTAATTGGTTCCGCTTTTATCTGACCCCATGTAAACATTTTACATTTATCATCTGGAAGCAGGACAAAAAAGGAAAGTAAAAAAAGGTTTTCACCACGGATATGCCTAGAAGTTTAGTTAAAAGTAATAAGCCCTAAGTTTTCAACATTTGGGAGAATGATTGTCTTATAAAAGAAAATGTCATTTTAATTGAGCATGCCCTGACAAAATTAGGGTTTTCTAATCTCATTTTTCTTGGAGTTATAGAGCTAAAACGAAATAACCCATTCTTACGAGCTAACTGTGCACATAACGTATATTCACATCAGTGAGGAAGGTTGTACATCGGAATTCACGGAAGTACCACAACGCTATGCTCGTGACCCCTGCATTGACCCGCGCTAGCTACGTGACCCGCGCATATATTATTGATGGATGACGCAATACTGTCCAAAAAATAACCGAAACCTCGCTCCAACTGATAACATGTTATTATATTCTTAATTTGTTAGGGTTTTTTCGTGAATATACTCCTAACAAATGTGGCTCTCAAACAATATCATTTAACAAGAATAAGTACATATTATTGTAATATGATGCTCAATCAGTTTATACTATTCTTTGACCGATATATAGTTTTATGGAGGGACGCATTCTTTTTTCATTCGTAGATTCAAATTTACAAGGGCTGTTCGATCTGATTTTGTTTGTGTGTGTTACATTCATCCTCATACCGATCAACTGGAAACTGTTCAGACGTTTTGTAAAAGTATGGACTGTGAATAAAAACGATTTTTGTGCACATACGTCAGGGTTTCGCCCCAAAATTAAGTGATGTTGTCCTACATTTGACATTAAATTTACTAAAATATTCGACATTACTTTACGAAATAATTATGAAATGGGTTGTCTGAATATGAAATACTTTTAGCCCCTATACGACACAGAATTACTCCCGAATATATGACATCGTGTTGCCCTGAAATATATAAGATACTATAGTGCGTAGAGCAACACGCCGGGGGAGAATTCCGGCCAACAAAAGGACAGGGCTGACTTTGAATTCGATTTGCGAGATTGCCCTAACATGCGACTTGAACTAATTAATATCATACGCCATATCTGCTTATTGTGCTAATAAAATACGATCTGTTTCTTGCTGTTCTGCATTCTGCCTGTGTTATTCAGGAAATCACTTGAAAGGTCAGTCTTTACAATCCCAATTTGTTTATTGTTAATTTTTGTAACGGAAATTTGAGATTTCAATTGTTAGAATCTTGATCTCACTTCTTAAGATCTACGCTCAGTTCGATGTAAAACTTAACCCAATTTTTGACGGCAATATCGTGGTGCTTCGCTCGATTATAAACTTATTATAAAACGTAATTATGAAACTCTCGGTGGTAGGGTGCAGCACTCAGACATCCAACAACCAGCTTTGTAACTTTCACGATCTGTGAATTTATTATAACACATTACTACATGTACATATCAACATACCATGTATATACACCAACAGATATGCCAGGAGTACTATAACTAATAGGAAAATAATAACAATATACAACTTATATTATAAGACGTTTAATGTTGAATGATGAAAGATAGCGGTGAGTCGGTTGATGATTATACCGAAGAGGGATGATGATGATGAGGAGTATAATGGTATGTATGATTATGATGAGGAGGAGAATGATCGATGAATGATGACAACGTATGATTTAATGAATTATATTTCCGAAATAATATCTGGTATCGAAGTGGAAAACTCGAATAATACTCTAACATTGATGATTATTAAGATGATGATTAAATGGCAAGTACAGTTCAACAGAAATCTAACCTCAACGGACATTAAACCTAGACCAATAACAATCATGCATGCTCCAATGGACAGCAAGAAGTGTAAACGAGCTACTATTATAGAGTCTTTGAATGTGACAATGTTGCCATACATTTATACATTGTGTGGTTGTTAGATTTTAGTCGTGGATACAATGTATCTGTTTTCGAGCATTTTGAACAACTTTGTTTTGGTTTGCAAAGGAAAAAATGAACTTACCCTATAATTACTAAAAGCTATGTAGTTTGTTCATACGCAGCTAAACTATTTTATGATTATCGTTCTATCATAGAACATTTACGTAATAAGAATATATTTTTTATATTTTACTGATGTGTATGAGACTAGATGTGGGTGGTTATGATTCAAAACAGGCAATTGATATCCAACTAATGGTCGTGGTATAAAAGAAAATAGTTCAATGGCTCATCCGGGGCGGATGTTTTCACTCAAAAGGCAATTATTAACTGCTAAATATATGGCACGCATTTGGGGCTTAAATGTTGATTTAAAGTGTAAACAAGACAATAAAGAGATTATCAAAACTCATTTTGGGAAGCCATTTTGCAATTGTTCTCAAGACATAATTGTAATTTAGTTAGTTTTTAATTATCGAATACAACGGTGGAGATCCGAAGTGTACACATTCGTTGTCATTATACAATATTGCAAATCAAAATATTATTTGGCAGCGCTTTCCTCACTGTACTTACAGTATAAAGAATGTTATTGACAAACTGTTGTTTTTGGTATATATCATAGATAGTTGTAATGTTACCCCAGTTCAGATATCTACCAATATAAGTCACCCAATATAAGGAATTTATAAAATATCGAGTTTCATATAAATGACATCGCAGAGTATTCAACGCCAGCGAATGAATATACAAGTAATTTTATGTGTAGATGGTGTTTAGCCGTATTGCGAATAGATTTCAATATAATATCGTTGTTGTTTTTTACCAGAATATGTCTGCGCTTGCACATTTTACAATTCTATTTCTTCTTATCCCCGAAAAGAGAATTCCGTTTTTGAGATGAGCCTCCTTAACCAAGAACTTTACCACCCGTTAAACATTAGTCTTAAGGTGTTTAGAAACACTCGTCCAAATCGACAACTCTTTCATTTCCAGTTCAATCAATCAAAATGCCCAGTTTGATCCAATGGAATTTTCTCTTTTTTAATTTACCGGATCTGTAAACTAATCCAATCGATATTTTTAACAAGTAATTGAACCTTTATGTTCTTCAAATACTTAATACAAATCTATTCATAATTATTAAAGGAGCCCATATTTTTTTTTGAACATAGATAAACGGATTAACGCCGACAAATAAGGATTGGAAATAGTACTTACATGGATACATAAATCAATCTAATGAATTTCTCGCTCAATCAATCAATATTTCACTCACTCAATCAATTAGTCAATTCATATACACGCATAACTACGTTACCTAAAACCTAAATAGTATAATTGAGATATGCAGCTAGTATTTATATCGGGATCGACATTTTTCGCGAATCAAAATATATAAATAATAATATGTTTTTTGTTAGCTGCAAATTGCAAATAGTTTATTAAGCATTCGCATATAAAAGCAGGTAACCAGGATAAGTGCCAGGAATAGGCATATTATTAGTAAACAATTGACAATTACAAATGAAGCTGACTTGGGCAACGTAGTTTTAAAAGTAGTTTTGAAAGTTAGTAAATCATATGTACGATGGTTGACTGGACAGGTAGATTATTTAACAGATGACAGGGAAGTGCATGAGTTGGAATTATCAAAGGCTCTCTTCGTTCAAAAGCCTATCACGTTAACCAACATACAATTGATGAAAGAGGCAGAATATATAAATATGTCTTTTAAGGAAAAACAATTGTCCTGTTTCAGTGATATATGTGTGTGCACATAAAGGGTAAGTTGTGTTATATTCCATTGTAAACATTTGATAAGCCAGACTATCAGTTAAAATATCATAATAGTCTTCCGACAAATCCATAAATTGGGCCCATAAAATATAATTCACAAGATAACTGATAATTTAATAATACCATGT